>JASVEL010010595.1:0-28883 GCA_032618575.1 Nicotiana noctiflora
ATGCAAGATTTATCCTGTGTTAGTTAGAGGAGTATGACTAGATAGAATTAACTGTCTAAATGCTTAATTGCCTTAATTGAAATTACGTGGAATATTTTGGGATAGAACTTAACTGTTAATTATAGTTATGTATTCCATTCTCTTAGTATTTTTCTTGTTTTTGATTGTATTTTTGCCTGTACGAGTAGTGAAGAAGTATAGAGCACTTTGGTTGGTTGTTGACCAACGAAAAGCATGGGAGAAAGTATTATGGACTGCAGGTTCAATTCCCGAAAATCCTTGTTACTGAGATGAGTGGACTGTGGGTTCAATTCCCGGAGATCCCTGTTATTGAGATGAGCGGACTGCGGGTTCAATTCCCGGAGATCCTTGTTATTGAAATGAGTGGACCGCGGGTTCAATTTCCGGAGATCCTTGTTATTGAGATGAGCAGACTGCGAGTTCAATTCCTGGAGATCCCTGTTATTGATATGAGTGGACTGCGGGTTCAATTCCCAAGATCCTTGTTACTGAGATGAGTGGACAATCGCTTCAATTCCCTGAGATCCTTTATTGAGATGAGCGGACTGCGGATTCAATTCTAGGAAATCCTTGTTACTGAGATGAGTGGACTGCGGGTTCAATTCCTGAAGATCCCTATTATTGAGATGAGTGGACTGCGAGTTCGATTCTCAGAGATCCTTGTTACTGAGATGAGTGGACTGCAAGTTCAATTCTCGTGAGATCCACGGGCAGCTGAGGGACACTTTGTTATGTTATTTTTCCTTGTTAATATTAATTGCTAGTGACTTGTAGTTTCAATTCTATTTTTTTATGTCATTTCAAATTATTTACTGTTTTACACTGTTTGATTACTATAATTTTAATATTCTCGGTAGGCCCCTGACCTTCCTCATCACTAATCCATCGAGGTTAGGCTTGGCACTTACTGAGTACTGCCGTGGTGTACTCATGCTACTCTTCTGCACACTTTTCTTGTGCAGATCCAGATACATCTGATCAAGCGCATTATCGGTGATCGTAGAGCCACATTGGGAGACTTGAGGTATGCATCTGCCGCATCCGCAGATCTGAAGTGTCTCCTTCTACTCTTCCTTATAGATAGTAGCTCATTTCATTTTGTTCGGGTATATAAATATTTCTGGATGATAGAGCCATAATTTAAATTCTTTAGCCTGTGTTTGCCCGTGTGTTTCCGGGTCTTGGAGGTTGTATTTCAGTATTTGAGTTGAAGTGTATGTGCCAGGCGGAACTCATTACATTTCCTATATTATTCAACATTTTTTTGTTGTTTCGTAAAGGTTGATAAATTCTGCAATTATGTTAGGCTTACCTAGTCCCCAAGACTGGGTGCCATCATGACAGGTTCACGATTGGTGAACTAGGGTCATGATAGTTCTGTTTCAACACTGAACTCTTTTGCCTGTTTGCTCATTTTGACCTATGCGGTAATGACCTTTTTCCTCAACCTGGCGACCTCAATATCGTTCTCTTCTATTAGCTGTTGAACCATACAGGCCCGTTCTTCTGCAATTTTTAGCCAACTGTCTTCGAACCCCAGCTAGTTCTTTTTCTGCTTTGTTAAGGTCAAACTATAATCATTCACTTTTTGCTGCAAATTGTCTATCAGCTTTGCATCTCGGGTAGTTCTGACAGGGGTCTCAACCGCTATCTTCATTTTCTGAATTTGAGCTCGTGATGCCTCATTTTCTTTGGCCAATTGCTTTTTTTCACCCTCGTCAGTTGCTGCTTGCACACTATTTTCAAACTTGAGGTGTTGGACCTATTTTTCCAACATGATGATCTTTGCCCGGTACTCATTTTCTTTGGCCAACTAAGCCCACTACTCTTGTGATGACTCAGCAAACTCCTGGAGGTGAGGCCTTTTGGTAGGCCTTCCGAATGCAACATCCCTTCTATACCAAGCCTGATAGTCAGGTGATACCTCTCCTTTAGCTCGATCCCAAACACATGTATTTGCCGTAAAATACTCCAAATCTGACGGACTAAAGCTTCAGGAAACTGGCCATCAGGGCCATCTCGACCACTTGCAAACTAAGATCATCATCATTGGGTATTATTTGGCTTCTCCCCAGTTGTCTCAACACAAGATAAGGAGCATAAGGCTGAATGCTTTTAAGCCCCATTAGAAGAAAATGTGGCCGTCCTGCCGGCATATATGAAACTTCATCAACAGGTAACCATCTAAATGTCCACTCAATTTGGCTAGCAGTGAGGGACCTAAAATATGTTGTCCACCCGGTGAATCCTTCTGGAAATTTAACCCCTTTAATCTTTGTGTAAAACTCTTCTATGCATGTTTTCTCTGGAGACCCTTAGCTCAATAATTGAGGATGATGACATAGATGCTCAATCATCCACATTTGTAATAATAAGCTGCACCCCTCAAAGAAAGTTTCCCCAGTTTTGCAAGCCGTATGAGCACGGAATATGTCAGCCAATATCATCGGTGCTAAAGTACTCTTATCTTGGGTAATTAACGTGATGACAACCTCATCTAACTTTATATCAATCTTCATATCCTTTCTTGGAAATACCAATAGCCCCAGAAAAGCCATCATAAAAGTGAAACGTCGATGCTCTTCCCATTTCTGACGATTTCCCTTGCTACATATTTTGCTTTCTGGGTTGTTGAACCCCCCTATATGGCCATATCGTTGATATATGAACTTTAGAGTACAAAAGCCATTTACCAAATCTGTGCTGTGGACAGTTCTGACTATTTTCAAAAATTCCAAAAATCTGTGTACGGATACAATTCTCGGAGCAATCAAATATTTATGCATCAGAGGAACCTCATCTTTCCCAATGTAGTATGCCATTTCCTCTAAAGTCGGGGTAAGATCAAAGTCCGAAAAATGGAACACATTATGTGCTGGGTCACAACATGTAATTAATGCTCTGATAATGTCTCATCGGGGCGCAATATCTAACAAACCGGTAAGTCCCTTCAGATGTTTCTGGAATCTTGCCCTTCTTCGCCCAAATCGTTCTACCACAGACGTAACTCCCAAGGGATTTTATGCATGCTTAAGAATGGTTCATTTCGAATCGTGCTCATGCTGCACATTTATTAAGGTGATTTAATCACATATTATGACTTAAAAAGAAAAAGACACTATATATTTTTTCACAAATCTAATTTCCAAAGATAAAGCTCGATTTTGTCGATACGGCCTTTCAGCACTTCAAAAGGAAGATTTTAAGGCTGTGCCTACTAATCATTGGGAAATTACTCAAAATTGGCCATTTTGCATAAAGAGCCTTCCGGCGCCCTTTCAGGACATTTGGCTATTTTGATAAAATGACATCACTTGATTTATGACAAAAACTAAAATTTGATATTTTTTGGCTCTTTTTGCAAAATATGGTGATTAGACCCGTTAAGGGTTTCCAACGTATCTCACACGTGGTGAGAATCAAACCAGTGTAGTTCGATCAAACTGTTTTAAAAACAAACTCTTTTTTCTAATTTTTGGCAAAAAGCAAACTATTTTAAAGCAAAAAATTTCATTTCAATTTTATTGAAAAGATAAACTATATATTTTGAATTTTGAAAACAAAACAAAATAACAAATTTTCTTATTTATTTGCAATAGCCCTAAAAACTCTTTTTATATTTTCTTTTTGCTTTAGTTAAAATGAATAAATAAATAAAAATCTTTCTATTTTCAAACTCTCTTTTTTTTTTTTACAAAATTTTGGGAGAGTTTCGACAATATTTGGGTATCGGTTTTTTCCTAAAATTTTAACAATTACTATTATATTTTCTTTTTCTCAATTTCACAAAAATTGTCTTCTTCTCTTTTTTTTTTCTAACCGGTCAGCGTGACGTCACGAGACAAATAAATGCAGCACGTAAAATGCATGGTGGTCATTTCATATCCGTATACCTGTCCTAAACGGACCCAACCCCTGTGTTGAGTCTCCTAAGTCATACATGATGCAAATAAACATCCATATTCTAAGTTCAAAACCTCGTTATATATTCAATACTGTGTACCCGAGCGAACAACTCGAGTCAAGGAGGGGGCTATACGTACTAAGAACCAAAAGGCCATCCCGTTTAGTAACTTGTCCGACCCCTTTCTTATTTATGGGTATTGACACTAACAGAATAGGGAGTCTCAACCAGTAAGCACATCCCCGAAGGTGAGAAAAGAAGGGGTTTCTGCATAGTTTATATACAATTCAAATAATATCAAATCGGTAAATATTTAGCACATTAATCATAAACATGTACAGAAATCAGATATAAACAAATACAACAATATTCCGAGCTCGAATTCTTAAATCATGAACCAAAGTTTTGGGTTTCTTATCCCCAGCAGAGTCACCAGAGCTATCACACCTTCTTTTTACGAGTTTTTAACACACCCCACGAAGGGCGTAAAGGAGTTTTTCAAATTAAAGGACAGTCAGAATGAGATTTGATATTATTTATTCAGAGTCGCCACTTGGGAGATTAATGGTGTCCCAAGTCACCGGTTGAATCCCAAACCGAGGAATATATAGCTCTATTAACAGTCTGCAAACCAGAAATCTGGATAAGGAATTCTGTTAACCCGGGAGAAGGTGTTAGGCATTCCCGGGTTCCGTAGTTCTAGCACGGTCGCTAAACTGTCATATTTGATTTTATCTAGTTTCCATACATATTCTATTTTATGTGTCTTTTATTAATAACCTGCTTTTATTATATTAATTATTTGTTTTTTACAAGAATTACAATGTTGTGAAAATGCATCTCGAACAACGCTGCACCAGTACATCTGTGGCCTTTAATACATTTCGACTTCGTTGAGATTTGAATTTGGGTCACATAAATGTGCACCCGTTTTTGGGAAGGTAATATTATTAACATATGCGCCTAAAACGACTACGTGTTTATTAACTTTGGGGAAGACCGTGAAATTCGCTAAACGGTCCTCCTAATTCTAAGTATTTTGAATTGATCACTTATTGATGGCCCCGCAATTATGTATTTATTTTGGCGAGGCTCGTCTCATCATTTTATTAAAAGGCCAATCCTATAATAGCTACAATTATATACTTGATTTATCTCTAAACATAAAAGAATAAGTCTTGATTAACTTAGAATTTTTAGGAATTACTATATTTTAAAGCCTATGAATTCGTTTGCCTTGCCAATTTGGGGCCTTGAACACAAAATCCAAATAAGTACAAAAGGGCCATCCAAAAGCTAAGGTCAAAGTCCATGTGGGTGTATGACTTAAGATAGAATCTGGGCCATTCCTTTAATTTGGGCCTAGCGAATCAGGCTTCATGCGAAAGCCCAGCTCTAATACTAAAAATTGTGAAAGACTGGTCATAGCTTCGAGTCCGCTCAGACTCAATGAAGCAACATACCAGTACATGTTGCATTACAGGCCCAAATAATTAAAGATTAACTGCTATGCCTTAGTTTATTATCAAAACACCAATCAAATTAAACTCAATTAGGTAAAATTAAGATGTTGTAAATTTAAACACACTAGTATTGTCGTGCAGTAACAAACTTAATATGATAAAAATGTATTAAATGTGACGATCTGGTCTGTCGTCATGTAAGTTACCACCCCGTTTTCCCTGTTATATGCTTGTTCATGTTTCAATATATGTATTTGGTGAATTTGAGTCAATTCAGATCGAGTTTGGTAGGAAATGGGACAATAGTCTCTTTGATAAAGGAATATTTTAAAAAAATCAACCGAACGTTGACTTGTAAGTTAGAGGGCTCGGAATAGAATTCTGATGGTTCGGTTAGTTTCGGGGGATTATTTCTGACTTAGGAGAGCGATCAGAATTGAATTTGGAGGTCCAGTGTAGAAATAGGCTTGAATTGGCGAAGTTGGAATTTTTGCAAATTTCGGTCGATAGGTGAGATTTTGATCCGGGAGTCAGAGTGGAATTCTGATAGTTGCAGTAGTGTCATTAGGTGATTTTGGAAATGTTTGCAAATTCTCAAGTCATTCGGACATCGTTTGGTCGGGTTTTTGATTGGATGTTGGTTCCAGAAGTTATAGTTGAAACTTAGGCATGAATCCGCCTTAATTTGATGATATTTTGTGTTAAGAATGTGTTTTTATGATTGGAACAAGTTCGTATCATGTTTTGTAGTAGGTTGGTGGTTTCCGTTGAGGTTTTTGGGGCCTCGAGATGAATCCGGTCGTCCAAACGGACCATTTTTGGTTGAGTTGGAGGTCAAATTTTCTGCTATCATAGTTGCAGCCTTTTGCTCTCTGTGAAGCCGGCTGCGATCACATATAAGACCTGGGGAAGGCTTCGTATTTGTTCTCTGTGATCGCAGGAAAGGGGTTACGATCACGTAGTTGTGTGAATTTGTTTAATGCGATCGCATGCTAGGGAGCGTGACCGCGTAGAGTTATTTCATTGTGCACTGCGATCGCGAGGGTCATGAAGCGATCGCATAGAAGTAATTCTGGGACTTAAAATTTGGTCAGCGCGATCGCGTGCCTGGGGCTACGATCGCGTAAGAGTAAATCTGGGTGACAGAAGGGTTTTTATCAACATTTCAGTTGCGAACTCATTCATAATTTCCTCCATTTTTAGCACCTTGAGAGCTAATTGATAGAATTTGAAGAGGATTTCATCGGGAAGTGATTGGAGGTAACTCTCGTGGTCTTAATACATCATTTTATCAAATAATCTTCCATTAATTCTCTGAATCTGGGTATACATTGAGGAAGCTAGGGCTTGGATTTTTGCTATGTAAAATCATGATTTGGCGGCTCATTTGAAGTCCGATTTTGATAGATTTTATATGCACGAACTCATGGCGAGATGGGGATTCTAAAATTGTGAATTTCGTAATTTTTCAAGAAACGGGATCGGGGCTCGGATTTTGGCAACTTCATGTTTTTGGGTGTTTTTTGAGTCCTTTCAATTGGGTTATGATTCATTAACCTATTTTGATTTATTCTTATTGGTTTTGATAAGATTTTGCACCCGAGGAGGTCAATTTGCAAGGAAAGCGCAAGGCAAGCTAGGACTTTGGCCGGTTCGAGGTGAGTGGTAGTCATGAATGATATATTGAGGGTTTGAAACCCCGTATTTGCACTATACAGTGCTACGTTGAGATGAAAACCGCATCATATGATGAGCATGGTGATATTGTGACTGGGGATTCAGACATAGTCCATCCCAACTGATGGTTTATTGTATTTATTGATCGAGACTGAGCTTATATCCTTATATTTAGGCTTGTTGCCATGTTTAGGGCCTTGTGCTGATTTGTAGAACCTTAGGGAAGCCTGTGGAGCTTAATGACCCCTATATCTATTGAACACATACTCTCAGTCGTACTCTTAGCTGTATAGCATAACATGAATCGGTACTAGAAATGTACTCTAAATAAGAATACCTTGTGACGACCCGACCTGTCATCACGGGAATTACCACCCTGTTATGCTGTAATTATATGTCTTATGCTTTTATATCAGTGTTAGAGTCTATCGGGTGAGTTAGGAGTGAATTGGATTGAAAATTAGGCATATAGCCTTTTTGAAGGAAACTTGAATATGACAAGTCAACCTGGAGTTGACTATTTAGTTAGGGGGCTCGGAATCAGATTCTGATGATTTGAGTAGTTCCGGAAGGTGATTTGTGACATAGGGGAGCAATCGGAATTGAATTTGGAGGTCCTGTGTAGAAATAGGCTTGGATTGGCTAAGGTTGAATTTTGGCGAAATCCGAATGGTAGGTGAGATTTTTATCCGGGGGTTGGAATGGAATTCCGAAAATTCCTGTAGCTTTTTCATGTGATTTTGGATATGTCCACAAATTTTCAGGTCATTCGGACGTCGTTTGGTCGGGTTTTTGATTGAATGTTAGTTTCGGAAGTTTTGAGGAAACTTAGGCTTGAATCCGTGTGTAATTGGTGATTTTGATGTTTAGGATGGTGTTTTTATGATTGGAACAAGTTCGTATCGTGTTTTAGAGTATGTTGGTGGTTTTCGTTGGGGTCCCGGGGGCCTCGGGGTGAATTCGGACCATCATTCGGGCATTATGAGAGTTAAAATCTGCAGAAAATTGCAGCAGAGAATAAGCCATCGCGTTCGTGAAGGCTTGAGCCGCGTTTGCGTAGGCTGAGGAAAATGAGCATCGTGTTCGCATTGCTAGGAGCCGCATTCGCGTAGGAGAGTTTTTGTAGGCATCATGTTCGCGATGGGGTATGCTGCGTTCGCGAAGAGTAAAATTTGGAGGCTGAGGATTTGTTCACCGCGGACGCGTGAAGAGCGTCACGTTCACGAAGGGTTAATTTGGTAGAGCAACGCGAACGCGTGGGGTTGAATGTGAACGTGTAGGGTAAATGGGTCAGGCAATGAATTTAAAACCAGAACATTTAATATACGGGTTTCACTCCTAGAAACCCCCATTGTTGAGCTCTAGAGTGAGAAAGTGACGGGAATTGCTGGGATATCATCGGGATATTGTCGGAGGTAAGTTTTGTGGTTTAATTACGCGCTTTTATCATGAAATTATTGATTATTTCTATGAAAATGGAAGATTAAAGGTGTGTTTTAGCCCTAGGCCTAGAATTGTAGAAAAACACCGATTTGAGTGGGCAAATGGAGTCCGAATTTGGAAAATTTTATATGCCTAGACTAGTATTGAGACGAGGGTTCCGAATATGTAACTTTTGTAATTTTTCGAGAAGCGCACCAAAAGTCGGGTTTTGACAACTTTGTGGGTTTTGATGCAAATTGGGTTATTTCGAATGGGTTATGTGAATTTGGTATATATTGATATATATCATTGATTTTGAGTAGATTTGGCATCTGAGGAGATTGATTTGCGAGGCAAGCGCAAGGTGGACTGAGGCTTTCTACCGGTTCGAGGTGAGTGGTGATAGTAAATAATGTACTGAGGGTTTGAAACCCCGTACTAGCACTTCACGGTGCTATGTTGAGATGAGACACACGTCTTGTGATGGGCGTGGTGACATTGTGATTGGGGGTTTGGACTTGGTCCTTACCGGCTAATAGAATACTGTGTATTATGACCGATAATGAGATTATAACTGTGTAATTAGGCTAATAGCCATGTTTGGGGCCTTGCGCCGATCTGTAGAGCGTTAGGGAACCTGTAAAGCTAGGTGACCCTTATATCTTGTTGGAAACTTACACTCAGCTGTAAAACTAGCTGAATAGCATACTAAGAGCCAATAATTGATGTGTACTGTGACAGAGAGATTACTTAGGGTGGAAATTCCCTGATTTAGCGGAGTGGGCCTGAAAGGCCAATCCTATACTAATTGGGATAGGGTCGAGGACCCGTTATGAGGCATTATTTATAAGTATATAAATATTGGATCGGGCTACAAGCTGCGGCAGTATATATATTGGATCGGGCTGCACGCCGCAGCAGTATATATGTTGGATCTGGCTACACGCCGCAGAAGTATATATATTGTATCGGGCTGCACGCCGCAACAGTATATATATTGGATCGGGCTTCACGCCGCAACAGTATATATATTGGATCGGGCTGCACGCCGCAGCAGTATATATATATTGGATCGGGCTGCACGCTGCAGTAGTATATATATTGGATCGGGCTGCACGCCGCATCAGTATATATTGGATCGGGCTGCACGCCGCAGCAGTATGTATATTGGATCGAGCTGCGCGCCGCAACAACATTATACTTAATCAGATACTTATACACTATAGACATATGTATATATCTCCATATATATTGAGATGGCTATGCACCGTAGTGGTACGAGTGAGGATGTGGTCAGTGTGGGATCTAGCTGAGATAGATGTGGACTGGAGATCAGAGTACTCATTGTAGTGATGACTTACCTGTGGGAGTTGCCTTAGAACTATTTAGTGATAGCACAGGAGTTCTTACTTTCAGTTATTGTTCATTATTATTACTCACTGAGTTGAAATATACTCACCCCACACCCCTGCACTTTTTTGAGCAGACTCACAGGTGCCCGAGAGCAGTTGAGTTGTTGTAGCGTGCTTGCTCATATCTACTTTTGCGGAGACTACGAGGTAGCTGCCGGCATCCACAGGACCTGTTTTCTCCTTCCTTATCATCATGTTGCTTTCATTTTGCTTAGACTTGTTCGTACTAGGATGTTTATTATGTAGAGGCTCAGACTCGTGACACCACGATTTGGTTGGGACCGTATTTTGTATGCTTTCACTATTACGTTTGCCATTTTGATATGATCACTTGCTGTTTAAGATTAACTTGATTAATTAGAATTAATAATTGGCTGGTTTAAGGGATAATTTGGTCGGGGTTGCCTAGCATTGTGTTGGGCGCCATCACGATCGGGGTTTGGGTCGTGACAAGTTGGTATCAGAGCCTAGGTTAACAGGTCTCGCGAGTCATGATTCGGTTTAGTAGAGTCTCGTGGATCGATACGGGGACGCCTGTACTTATCCTCGGGAGGCTGCAGACCTTTTAGGAAAGTTTCAATTCTTGGAATTCTTGTCATGCGATTACCTTTGACTTGAACTGAACTTTGACATTCTATTCTCTCGCAGATGGCAAGAACTCGAGCTTTCGGACGGGGAGGACGACCACCACTACCACCTGCTAGAGGCCGTGGACGTGTCCGTGGTCATGGCGGAGGTCGGGTAGCTGATGCTGTACCAGCTGACCCACAGCCCCCAGTTGCAGAGGTTCCAGCAGCACCAGTTCAGGCACCAGCGGTGCCCATTGTCATTTCGGGTCTACAGGAGACCGTGGCTCAGATACTAGCAGTTTGCACTGGCCTGACACAAGCGGTTTCAGTTACTACCGCAGTAGCTGCATCAGGGACCGGGGGTGGTCATCAGACCCCCGCAGCACGCACTCTAGAGCCAGCAGTGCAGGGCCTACAGACACCAGAGGCTCCTCTAGTTCAGCCTGTGGTTCCGGTTCAGCCAGCAGATCTGGTTCAGGGGGACAGAGTCCCAGCTATGTCGGATGATGAGCAGCATCGTCTCGAGAGGTTCACCAGGTTATCTTCTCTAGTGTTCACTGGTGCTCCGAGCGAGGACGCCCAAGGTTTTATGGATAAGTGCCGTCGGATGCTTCGTACGGCAGGGATCTTAAAGTCCAGTGGGGTATCTTTCACCACCTTTCAGTTTCAGTGGTCAGCTTTCGCTTGGTGGGAGTCTTATGAGCGTCGCAGGCCAGCAGGGGTAGCACCACTATCATGGCCAGAGTTCTCCACCATGTTCTTGGAGAAGTGGGGTGCCTCGATCTCAGAGAGAGGAGATGCGTAGGCAGTTTGAGGGTCTCCGTCAGGGGGACATGTCAGTGTCAGAGTATGAGATCAGGTTTACAGAGTTATCTAGACATGCACCGTGGTTGGTTCCTTCCGACAGAGACAGGATTGGACGCTTTGTGGACGGCCCCATTTATCTCATTCATATTTTGATGACTCTAGAGAGATTTTTGAGTCGTACATTTGAGGAGGCTGTGGATATTGCTCGCGACATAGAGTCAGATCATCGCAGAGAGCGAGACGAGAGGGAGGCTAAGAGGCCTCGAGGTTCAGCTAGTTCCAGTAGCACTCAGACCAGAGGCCAGAGTCAGCAGAGCCGAGGTCGCTCTTTCAGATCTTCACAGTCAGGCTATTCTGATCGCCGTAGGTGGTCTTCTATTCAGGGTTATCAGGGTTCGCACCAAAGCCAGCCATCTCTCAACACCATGCCAGCTCAGAGTTCTTCACAGGCCCCAACTGCTCAGGGTTCTTCTCGGCTTAGTTCATCAGCTGGCCACTCCAGTGCCAAGGGTCCTTATCAGTCTCAGCCCCTAGTACCGGGGAGTTGCTATGAGTGCTGAGAGTTTGGGCACCACCGTACAGAGTGTCCCCGTCTTGTTCCCAGGTCTTATCAGCAGAGGGGGCAACCCTCGTCATATGGTCCTTCTACTTCAGCACCCGCTCCCGCCAGCTAGGGATGAGGGTCAGTCAGCTAGGGGTCGCCATCAAGGGGGAGGCCGATCAGGTGGACATGCTAGATGCTATGCTCTTCAGGGCCGATTTGAGACTAATGTTTCTGATGCAATTATTACAGGTATTCTTTCAGTCTGCCACAGAGATGCCTCAGTGTTGTTCGATCCCGGTTTTACTTATTCTTATGTGTCTACATATTTTGCTCCTCATTTGGGCACGACCCGAGGGTCTCTTGAGCTGCCAGTACATGTATCTACCCCGGTAGGGGATACTATTATTGTGGACCATGTATACCGGTCCTGTTTGGTCACTATTGGGGGTCTGGAAACCCGAGTGGACCTGTTGCTTCTCAGCATGATCGATTTTGATGTTATATTAGGCATGGACTGGTTATCTCCATGTCATCCTATTCTGGACTGTCATGCTAAGACAGTCACCTTGGCTATGCCGGGCATTCAGAGGATCGATTGGCGAGGCACGAGTGAGTATGTACCTAGCAGGGTGATATCTTTCCTCAAGGCCTAACGAATATGGGAAGGGATGCCTCTCTTATTTAGCATTTGTACGGGAGGTAGAGTCCCAGACTCCCAGTATTGATTTTGTTCCCAGTGTACAAGACTTTCCTGATGTGTTTCCCTCAGACCTACCGGGCATGCCGCCGGACAGGGATATTGATTTTGGGATCGAGTTGGTGCCAGGCACTCAACCTATTTCTATTCCTCCATATCGGATGGCACCAATTGAGCTGAAGGAATTGAAGGAGCAACTCTAGGAACTCCTAGATAAGGGGTTCATTCGGCCGAGTGTGTCGCCGTGGGGTGCACCGGTCCCGTTTGTTAAGAAGAAGGATGGCTCTATGAGGATGTGTATTGACTACAAGCAGCTGAACAAGGTAACAGTGAAGAATAAGTATCCTCTACCTCGTATTGATGACTTATTTGATCAGCTCCAGGGAGCTAGGGTATTCTCGAAGATTGATCTTCGTTCAAGCTACCATCAGCTGAAGATTAGAGAGTCCAACATTATGAAGACTACATTCAGGACAAGATATGGTCATTATGAGTTCCTTGTGATGTCTTTTGGGTTGACCAATGCCCCAGCAACATTTATGCATATGATGAACAGTGTGTTCAGGCCCTATCTGGATTCATTTGTGATTGTGTTCATTGATGACATTCTAGTCTACTCTCGTAGCCAGGAGGAGCATGCTCGGCACTTGAGTATTGTATTGTAGAGATTGAGAGAGGAGAAACTGTATGCCAAGTTTTTCAAAAATGTGAGTTCTGCCTTGAGTCCGTGGCATTCTTAGGACACGTGGTGTCCCGTGATGGTATTCAGGTAGATCAGAGGAAGGTCGAGGCAGTGCAGAATTGGCCCAGACCGACCTCAGTTATTGAGATCCGTAGCTTTCTGGGATTGGTAGGGTATTATCGCCGATTCGTTCAGGGATTCTCATCTATTGCTTCACCCTTGACTAGATTGACTCAGAAGGGTGTTCCTTTCATATGGTCCAAGGAGTGCGAGGAGAGCTTTTAGAAGCTCAAGACAACACTAACCACATCACCCGTCTTGATTCTGCGGTCAGCTTCAGATCCTTATACTGTATATTGTGATGCCTCAGGAGTTGGCATTGGTTGTGTGTTGATGCAGGAGGGTAGGGTCATTGTTTATGCTTCTCGTCAGTTGAAGCCCCATAAGAAGAACTACCCTGTTCATGATTTGGAGCTGGCAACCATAGATCACGCTTTGAAGATTTGGAGGCATTACCTGTATGGTGTTCTTGTGAGGTGTACACAGATCATCGCAGTCTTCAACACTTATTCAGATAGAAGGACCTTAATTTGAGACAGCGGAGGTGGATGGAGTTGCTTAAGGATTATGACATCACTATCTTGTATCATCCGGGAAAGGCCAATGTTGTGGCCGATGCCTTGGGTCGGAAGGCAGTTAGTATGGGCAGCCTAGCTTTTATCCCAGTTGGGGAGAGGCCATTTGCTAATGATGTTCAGGCCCTAGACAATCGGCTAGTGAGATTGGATATTTCGGAGCCGAGTCGAGTGTTGGCTTGTATTGTTTCTCGATCCGCCTTATATGATTGCATCAAGGAGTGACAGTATGATGACCCACATTTTCTTGTCCTTAAGGACAGAGTGCTGCATAATGATGCTAAAGATGTGACTATCGATAGTGATGGTGTTCTGAGGGTACATGGCCGTATATGCGTGCCCAATGTAGATGGTTTGCGGGAGTTGATACTTGAGGAGGCACACAGTTCGCGGTACTCTATTCACCCAGGTGCCGCAAAGATGTACCAAGACTTGAGACAACACTACTGGTGGAGGAGAATGAAGATGGATATTGTTAGACATGTAGCCAAGTGCCTCAACTGCCAGCAGGTCAAGTATGAGCATCAGAGACCGGGCGGTGTTCTTCGGCGTATGGTCATTCCCGAGTGGAAATGGGAGAGGATCACCATGGATTTTGTTATTGGACTCCCTCGGACAGCGAGGAAGTTTGATTCTGTATGGGTGATTGTTGATCGGCTGACTAAGTCCGCACATTTCATCCCAGTTAGTACTACTTACTCATCGGAGCGGTTGGCGGCGATCTTTATTCGGGAGATTGTCAGGTTGCATGGGGTCCCAGTGTCTATTATATCTGACAGAGGCACTCAGTTCACTTCTCAATTTTGGAGAGTAGTTCAGCGAGAGATGGGTACGCGGGTTGAGTTGAGCATCGCATTTCACCCCCAGACAGACGGGCAGTCGGAGCGCACTATTCAGATCCTGGAGAATATGTTGCGGGCATGTGTGATTGACTTTGGTGGTTCATGGAATGAGTTCTTGCCACTTGCTGAGTTTGCCTACAACAACAGTTATCAGTCGAGTATTTAGATGGCCCCGTACGAGGCTTTGTATGGCAGACGGTGTAGATCTCCCATGGGATGGTTTGAGCCTGGTGAGGATAGACTCATAGGGACTGAGTTAGTTCAGGATGCTTTGGATAGAGCGAGGTTGATCCAGGAGAGACTTCGCACAGCACAGTCTCGCCAGAAGAGTTATGCAGATCGTAGTGTTCGAGAGTTGTCTTTCATGGTTGGTGACAGAGTATTGCTGAAGGTTTCACCCATGAAGGTTGTGATAAGATTCGGGAAGAAGGGGAAGCTGAGTCCCATGTACATTGGTCCTTTTGAGATACTCAGAAGGGTTGGAGAGGTGGCATATGAGTTGGCCTTGCCACCCAGCTTATCCAGCGTTCATCCAGTATTCCATGTGTCTATGCTTCAGAAGTACATCGGGGATCCGTCTCATGTATTATACTTCAGTACCATTCAGCTTGATGGTGATCTATCCTATGACGTGGAGCCTATTGCTATTTTGGGTCGTCAGGTGAGAAAATTGAGGTTCAAGGACATTGCATCAGTTAAGGTTCAGCGGAAAGGTCGACCTGTGGAGGAGGCCACTTGGGAGATCGAGCGGGAGATGCGGAGCAGATATCGTCACTTGTTTGAGACTTCAGGTATATTTCTTGACTCGCTCGAGGATGAGCGTTTGCTTAAAAGGGGAAGAATGAGATGACCCGGCCCGTCGTCACGGGAATTACCACCCCGTTATGCTGTAATTATATGTCTTATGCTTTTATACTAGTGTTAGAGTCTATCGGGTGAGTTAGGAGTGAATTGGATTGAAAATGAGGCATATAGCCTTTTTGAAGGAAACTTGAATATGGAAAGTCAACTTGGAGTTGACTACTTTGTTAGGGGGCTCGGAATCGAGTTTTGATGATTCGAGTAGTTCCGGGAGGTGATTTGTGACTTAAGGGAGCGATCGAAATTGAATTTGGAGGTCCGGTGTAGAAATAGGCTTGAATTGGCTAAGGTTGAATTTTGGCGAAATCCGTACGGTAGGTGAGATTTTGATCCGGTGGTCGGAATGGAATTCTGACAATTCCTGTAGCTTCGTCATGTGATTTTGGATATGTCCACAAATTTTCAGGTCATTCGGACGTCGTTTGGTTGGGTTTTTGATTGAATGTTAGTTTCGGAAGTTTTGAGGAAACTTAGGCTTGAATCCGTGTGTAATTGGTGATTTTGATGTTTAGGATGGTGTTTTTATGATTGGAATAAGTTGGTATCGTGCTTTGGAGTATGTTGGTGGTTTTCGTTGGGGTCCCTCGGGCCTCGGGGTGAATTCGGACCATCATTTGGGCATTTTGAGACTTAAAATCTGCAGAAAATTGCAGCAGCAGTGCAGTAGAGAATAAGCCATCGCATTCGCGAAGGCTAGAGCCGCGTTTGCGTAGGCTGAGGAAAAATGTGCATCGCGTTTGCGTTGCTAGGAGCCGCGTTCGCGTAGGAGAGTTTTTGTAGGCATCGCGTTCGCGATGGGGTATGCCGCGTTCGCGAAGAGTAAAATTTGGAGGCTGAGGATTTGTTCACCGCAAACGCGTGAAGAGCGTCACGTTCGCGAAGGGTTAATTTGGTAGAGCATCGCGAACGCATGGGGTTGAACACGAACGCGTAGGGTAAATGGGTCAGGCAGTGAATTTAAAACCAGAACATTTCATGTATGGGTTTCACTCCTAGAAACCCCCATTATTGAGCTCTGGAGTGAGAAAGTGACGGGAATTGCTGGGAGATCATCAGGATATTGTCAGAGGTAAGTTTTGTGGTTTAATTACGCGCTGTTATCATGAAATCATTGATTATTTCTATGAAAATGGAAGATTAAAGGTGGGTTTTAGCCCTAGGCCTAGAATTGTAGAAAAATATTGATTTGAGTGGGCAAATAGAGTCCGAATTTGGTAAATTTTATATGCCTAGACTTGTACTGAGATGAGGGTTACGAATATGTAACTTTTATAATTTTTCGAGAAGCGCACCAAAAGTCCGGTTTAAACAACTTTGTGGGGTTTGATGCAAATTGGGTTATTTCGAATGGGTTGCGTGAATTTGGTATATATTGATGTATTATCATTGATTTTGAGCAGATTTGGCATCCGAGGAGATTGATTTGCGAGGCAAGCGCAAGGTGGACTGAGGCTTCTACCGGTTCGAGGTGAGTGGTGATAGTAAATAATGTACTGAGGGTTTAAGACCCCGTACTAGCACTTCACAGTGCTATGTTGAGATGAGACACGCATCTTGTGATGGGCGTGGTGGCATTGTGATTGGGGAATTGGACTTGGTCCTTCCCGGCTAACAGAATACTGTGTATTATGACCGATAATGAGATTATAACTGTGTAATTGGGCTAATAGCCATGTTTGGGGCCTTGCGCCGAAACCTGTAGAGCTAGGTGACCCTTATATCATGTTGGAAACTTACACTCAGCCGTAAAACTAGCTGTATAGCATACTAAGAGCCAGTACTTGATGTGTACTGTGAGAGAGAGATTACTTATGGTGAAAATTCCCTGATTTAGCGGAGTGGGCCTGAAAGGCCAATCCTATACTAACTGGGACAGGGTCGTGGACCCGTTGTGAGGTATTATATATAAGTATATAAATATTGGATCGGGCTGCACGCCACAGCAGTATATATATTGGATCGGGCTACTTGCCGCAACACTATATATATTGGATCGGGATGCACGCCGCATCAGTATATATATTGGATCGGGCTGCACGCCGCAGCAGTATATTTATTAGATCGGGCTGCACGCCGCAACATATATATATATATATATATATATATATATATATATATATATATATATATATATATATATATTGGATCGGGCTGCACGCCGCAACAGTATATATATTGGATCGGGCTGCACGCCGCAGCAGTATATATATTGGATCGGGCTGCACGCCGCAACAGTATATATATTGGATCGGGCTGCACGCCACATCAGTATATATATTGGATCGGGCTGCACGCCGCAACAGTATGTATATTGGATCGAGCTGCGCGCCACAACAACATTATACTTAATCATATACTTATACACTATAGACATATGTATATATCTCCATATATATTGAGATGGATGTGCACTGTAGTGGTTTGAGTGAGGATGTGGTCTGTGTGGGACCTAGCTGAGATAAATGTGGACTGGAGATCAGAGTACTCATTGTAGTGATGACTTACATGTGGGAGTTGCCTTAGAACTTTTTAGTTATAGCACAGGAGTTCTTACTTTCAGTTATTGTTGATTATTATTACTCACTGAGTTGAAATATACTCACCCCACTCCCCTGCACTTTTTTGTTTAGACTCACAAGTGCCCGAGAGCAGTTGAGTTGTTGTAGCGGCTTGCTCATATCTACTTTTGCGGAGACTACAAGGTAGCTGACGGCGTCCGCAGGACCTGTTTTCTCCTTCCTTGTCATCATGTTGCTTTCATTTTGCTTAGACTGGTTTGTACTAGGATGTTTATTCTGTAGAGGCTCAGACTCGTGACACCACGATTTGGTTGGAACCATATTTTGTATGCTTTCACTATTACGTTTGCCATTTTGATATGATCACTTACTTTTTAAGTTTAACTTGATTAATTAGAATTAATAATTGGTTGGTTTAAGGGATAATTTGGTCGGGCTTGCCTAACATTGTGTTGGGCGCCATCACGACCGGGGTTTGGGTCGTGACATACCTGGGGTAGCATACCCTGTTCTAGCTGAGTGAGCCCGAGAGGCCAAGTCTATATTGACTGAGAGGGGTCGAGGACCCATGGTGAGGTATTGATATATATATATATATATATATATATATATATACCAGATCGGGCTGCACGCCACAACAGCATATACATATACATGTATTGGATTGGATTAGACACCGCAGTATTATATATATAATATATATATGGAACGGACTGCACGCTGCAGTGATATATATATATGGATCGGACTGCACGCCGCAGTGATATATATGTGGATGGGACTGCACGCCACAGTATTATAGCGCTTGGGCTGAAAGAGCCCATCCGGAGTCTGCACACACCCCCATTGAGCGCAATTATATATATATATTATTGGATCGGGCTGCCTGCCGCAATATTATATCTATTATATTGGATCGGGCTGCACGCCACAACAGTATTAGTGAGGATCGGGCTGCATGCCGCAGTAGTGTTGGATCAGTGTGAGACAGTAGTAGACTGAAACTGGACTTTCCACCTTAGAGATGTTATTACCTGTACTGTTGCCCTTAGAAATGTTTAGTATTCTTACAGGTTTTCTTATTTGTAGTTATTATTTATTGTTACTACTCACTGAGTTGGAAGTACTCACTCTACTCCCTGCACCTTGTGTGCAGATACATGGATTCAGGAGGGCAGTTGAGCTGTATTACTGTCATTCCAGCTTTTGCGGAGATATGTCACGCCCCAAATCGGGGAACATGACCGGCACCTGACCCGGTTGCCCCAGTCAAGCGGACCTGGTTGCCTTTCATTCCCACGCGTTACCCCTGTGTTGATTGTTTCTCATTATCCAAATATCTTACTAACCATGAATGATTTCACATTAAACAAATAAAACCATACGAGTGATTCATTAACAAGTTTGCGGTTTTTACAACGCCCGACATAACATAATGTATACATAATACTGGAGTCCCACAGTTTACATGTCTACAGAGCCTCTAGGATACAAAAAAGGGGATACAATACTTGCCGGTAACAAGGCTCCGGCTATACCTTACAAAACCCAAAATGAAATCTGAACAAAAGTGGCATGAACCACACAGGGCCCCAAGGAAGAAAAGGGGCTCACCAAAACGGGCAGTGGAAGGAGAAGGATACTACCTGCCGATGAGCTGAAATGCCTGCTACTGATCCACCTACAATCATAACACGAATGTAGCGTCCCCGGCAAAAGGGACGTCAGTACACTTGAATTGTACTGGCATGTATGGACAAACTTTGTCCCAAGTAAACTCAAGTCATTGAATTACATCAACAATTAATTAAGCCAGCCAACCATGTTTCCACATTTTCCTCATTTCAAATAATTCTCATTACAAAGCACTTTCTACGATCAACCAATTTAACAATAACCAATCAATCACGTAAAGCACAAGTAGTAAAACAAAGGGGCAATCAGTGCCCCACAGGTTGCAAACTCTCCTGCTGTCTCCTTTCACAATTTCACATTATTGATTTTTGTATCAATTTTCAATAGCGATTTCGATCGCTTTCCATCCTTATTGCCCCCGACCACCCTTATTACCTCGGCCACCCTTATCACCCCAACCCACACCTTATTTCCTCACGTTGCGGCGCGCAACACGACCCCGCCTTACAGTTTAAAACACAACAATTTCAAATAGCAGATAAGGTACTACACACAGTTTCAACAAGTTCAAATAAGCAACTTGCACATTGTTTCATGTTCTCAATTATTTTTCAAATCAATATCACAACCATGTTACAATATTTCAACAATTCAAGTGTTTCATCTCTTTCCACAATAAACAAACTCTCAAGCGTTTCGTTTGTTTTACACAAGGTGCCATATAGGCCATCATAATCATTATTCACAATTCTTTACCCATTTCGACTCTCATTTAACTTTCGGTTCATATTCTATACCACATCACTCATATTTCAACAACAACTTTGAGAATTTCACACAATTTTTCAAATTAACATTAACCAAGCTATTTTCACACATATAGGCGATTTCACAAGAAGCAAAATTAGCCATACATACCTGGTGATGAGTTTTCTTCCGTTAACTTCCTATTTTATGCTTACCCAAGCTATCTTACTCTTGCCAACCTTGTTCTTGAAGACTCTTACTTCTACTCACTTCTTTTTACTAGAAATCAAGTTCAATAATCATGCATGAGTGTACAAATTCTATTTTCAAAAGCTATTATATGCAAACCTCTCTTTACCCAATTTAAAACTGAAAATCAAAGAAAATAGTTAGGGTTTTTACCTTGAAAAGATTGGGGAAGTTGAATCCTTGCCCTAGGATCCTTTGGACTAGATGTTTGGAACAATCTTTGAAGATGAAGAACTTCTCTCTCTAAAACCCCTCTATTCTCTCTCTAATTGTTTTGTGAGATGATATGAGAAAATGAGGGTGAAAGGTGTTATATTAAAGAAGAAATCGGGTCAAAATGTTACAAAAATCTGGGCCGGGGCGAATCTGCGGTGCACTTTGCGACCGCAGAATCAACATGCGGTCTGCATAGTGACTGCAGAATGGCCTCAAAATTACTCAAGTTCTGTTACGAAATGCGACCATTATGCGGTCCGCATTCCTGATCTGCGGTCGCAAAGTGGACCGCAGATTCACTATGCGATCGCATTTTGACCGCATTATTGACATGGATTTTGGAAAGCTTCTGTTAAACTTTGCGGCAAGAATGCGGTCCGCATAACAGGTTTGCGGTCGCATTCTTGACCGCAAATTTGACACTTTTCGGAAAAATTAATTCTCTACATTTTTGAAACTTAAATCACTACCAAGGGTCCAAACCGCGGCGAGCTTGCGAGCCGCGAAGAATTCTACGCATTCCTAACACATTATTCGGACCATGACACCACAGCTACTAGGTTTTATGCACAAAAATTTTACGGGGCCTTACATATCGAGGTAGCTGTCGGTGTCTACAGGACCCGATCTCTCCTTCCATTATCTACCTTTTGTTTTTTTGCTTAGACTTAGTTGTATAGAGTATTACTCTGATGTGAAGAGGCTCATACTTGTGACACCAGATCATGTTGGGTTTTATTTCGGTTGTTTTGAATTTCGCCTTATTATTATAAAATCAGTATAATATGACTTAAATGAAATATCTTTGAATTAATAAATGGATTGGTTATCGGGAAATGGTTGTGCTTGCCTAGCAATGTGTTGGGCTCCATCATGACATATCCACCTGTCAGAGGGCCCCCGAAACACATCACCAAACAACAATATACAACTACAACACTTTCCACAACTCGTATATACCTTCTTGCCTCAACAAATGCACATATTCTATCACATTGTTACAATTGCACATAAACTAGTCACTTCAATGAATTTTTACCTTATTTAACCATTTTAACACACCATGTACACTTAACAAACCATTACCAATCTACACTTACTATTAGTTGTTTATGTAACACGCGAATCTTTCTAAGGCTTCCATTTATCAAGAAAGGTTCAAATGACCCAATGTGACAACACATTAATTCATTACAAAATGAGGGAGACTTTACTAACACTAAGAGAGAAATGACTTGGACAAGATGAAAATCACTAGGAGTAGAAGGGTCACCTAATTTCTTTTAGGCTTGATCAAACAAATGGGGGTACTTTTCTTTCATCTCTTTTTCTGCTTCCCATGCGGCCTCCTCAACTTGTTGACTTCGCCACAATACTTTAACAGAGGCAACTTCCTTATTTCTAAACTTACGGACTTGCCTATCAAGAATGGCGACTGGAACTTCTTCATATGACAAATCTTCATTAACCTCTATAGCTTCGACTGGCATGATGGTGGATGGATCTCCAATCACTTTCTTCAACATGGACACATGGAATACCGGATGCACCGATGACATCTCAGGAGGCAACTCTAGCCTATAAGCAACTTGACCAATCCTTTGAACGATCCGATATGGCCCGACATACCTAGGACTCAATTTCCCTTTCTTTCCAAATCGCATGACTCCCTTTATAGGAGATACCCTCAAGAACACCCAATCATCGACTTGAAACTCCAAATCCCTTCGGCGAACGTCTGCATAGGATTTTTGATGACTCTGTGCTGTTTTCATTCTCTCCTGAATAACCTTGACCTTTTCCATAGCTTCGTACACCATATCTGGCCCTAGCAATTTCGCTTCACCTACCTCAAACCACCCGATTGGCGATCTACATCTTCTCCCGTACAATGCCTCAAACGGGGCCATCCTGAATGCTAGCATGATAGCTATTATTGTAAGCAAATTCTATCAGTGGCAAGTGTTCATCCCAATTACCTTTAAAATCTAAGACACAAGCCCGTAACATATCTTCAAGCGTCCGAATGGTCCGCTCGGCCTTGCCGTCGGTCTGCGGATGGAAAGTTGTGCTGAGATTCACCTGAGTTCCCAAACCTTGCTGAAACTTCTTCCAAAAGTTAGCTGTGAACTAAGCCCCGCGATCCGAGATGATATAAAGTGGAGTGCCATGAAGCCTTACTATCTCCTTGATGTACAATCTTGCATATTGCTCCGCAGTATCAGTGGACTTGACAGGCATGAAGTGAGCTGATTTGGTGAGTCGATCTACTATCACCCATATTGAATCGAACTTACGCTGAGTGCGAGGTAACCCTACCACGAAATCCATATTGATCATCTCCCATTTCCACCTTGGTATTTCTATAAGCTGAGTTAATCCACCGGGCCGTTGATGCTCGGCCTTCACTTGTTGACAGTTCGGACATTTAGCTACAAAGCTTGCTATATCCCTTTTCATACCGTTCCGCCAATAAATCTCCTTAAGGTCATGATACATTTTCGTGGAACCTAGTTGTACAAAATATCTGGAAATATGTGCCTCTACCATTACCCTTTCCCGAAGTTCGTTCACGTCCGGAACACATAGTCTACCTTGACACCGCATTACACCATCTTCGCTGCTGAGTACAAATGCTGAGGTCTTGTCATTCATAACTGCTTCCTTTACCCGAACTAATGCTGGATCCATGAACTGTTTTTTTTTCCTTGATTTTTGCAACTAATGATGATTCTGCTCCATTATGCACCAAAACATTCCCCTCGTCTGACGCCGAGATACGAACCCTCAAACTGGCTAATTGGTAAATCTCTCGAGCTAGGGGCCTTTGATACATACCTAAATGAGCCAAACTACCCATGGAGTTTTGACTAAGAGCGTCGGTTACCACATTTGCCTTCCCTAGATGGTACAATATGTTCATATCATAGTCCTTGAGAAATTCTAACCACCGCCGCTGCCTCAGATTCAGCTCTTTCTGCTTGAACAAATACTGGAGGTTCTTGTGGTCTGAAAACACATCTACATGAACCCTATAAAGAAAATACCGCCATATTTCAAAGCAAACACAACTGCCGTGAGCTCCAAATCAGGTGTCGGATAATTCTTCTCGTGATTTTTGAGTTATCTCAAAGCATACTCTAACCTTTCCGTGTTGCATCAACACACACCCCAAACAAACTCTGGAGGAATAACTATCACCTTAACACTTTACATCATTAGCGGAACATCTTTATTATATTCCTCTTACATAAGACCTTCCTCGAATTGAGTTCCACTATAATTTCCTTGATGTGGTTACGATCCCATGTGAACAATTGCTACTAACTCTTCATAATTCTTAACCAAAGGCATTGCTGAATGCGTTTTCTCATATGACCTCCTGTCTCAAATGAATAGCACTGGCTAACTTGCACACGTACCCTGAATAACACTAACTTGCACGCCATTGCATCGAAGGTAAGGTAACATTGTGCTCTAACTTTTCTTAACCAACCTTTTCTCCCCATATGTGCATTATAGAATTTAAGAAATTGCACTACTTCCGCTGTGAAAATTCCTAGCATCCCTCCTTACGGTTAAACACCTCTCAAACGTATATCAACAACCTTTATATGCATATGACTTAGGAAGGGTCACTATCCCGAGAAGGGTATTCTCTGAAACTTTAAATCCTCCTCAATCCTTCAACAACAACTTTTGGTTTTACTCTTAAGTGTAAGGCTTAGTCCCCCTAATTCTATCTCCGACGAGTAACTCGCCTCATTCCCAATGTTATAGTTATCAATGAAGTTCCCTGATATTGCGGCTTAAGAGTTATCATGCTAAACACGTCTAGTCCATCACGAGTGTTCATCCTCTTTCAATCTATTCTGAACCTTTCATTCCCATCTTGATTTGCGGATAGTGCATAATTAATAGCTTTATTGTTCCACACATTTGTCTGCCTCCCGTGAACTTGAAAAATCATTATGTCTTGTTTAATCATTTTACAGTACCACAACCTCACCAACGATAACCTCGCTTCCCATTGTGTGTAGACATGAACTATCTCTAGACCCCTTTAGTCGATATTCAGTGTCACCCATGTCGGTTGCATTGCGTTTAATCCCTTATAACTTTTATTAACACTTGTGCCCTAAGTGAGTCCACCATTCTGATGCAAAAATTGTTTTAAATAACCATGACCATCTCAATTTAAAGGTTTTCTCCCCATTTCTTCTCACCTCATTCTTCCTAGTTAGTGAATAGCCACGCACTCTTCCATATATCACGTGGTCTCTTACCTTAGGTATTCCATCCGGCTCACCTCTTAACTCTTATTGGGATATATGTAGCAAGGAGTGTTCGTCTGAACATCACTTAACACTTATCTATTTGTAAGGCTCATTAGAGGCTCTCTATCAAGCCCCAATTACCATCTTGGGTTGTTGTGGCAACACATTTATTTCTCCCACTCGTTTTGGCTTTCTTAGTATCCCGAAACTTTGTTTAAATCACAAATCTATGATTAGCCCATTCTAGGAACTCATAATCTTTCACATTTGACATATGGTACTTCCTTGGGTCCCATTTCTCCTGACCTTATGACAAGTAAAAGTCTCTTTACAAACATACTCTTATTTTCTAGAATCGTTGACCCTATCAGTCACATTGCCATGCGTGAAGAATTTACATTCCTTAATCTCTTTTCTAGACCACACATGTCTTCACCAAAATATTCAAATATCATAGCTACATGGTCTCGCTCTTGTTTCATTGTATTTAAGTGGCCTCACGATGGTCCTCCCTCTCCCACATGGGGAAAATGTCCTGGTTCTCCCAGTGTCAATGAGTTCTTGAAAGGTAGTCTTCAAGTGCCAACATTTTTTCATATCATGCCCCAGAGCTCCTAAGCAATATTCGCAACTGACGGAATGGTCCAGGTTCCTTGGTGGTGGGTTTGGGATTTTTGGATAGAGTTTAGAACTCCAAGCTGCCTCAGCCTGTGGAATAGGCTGGTGTAGGATTCTCCTGTAACGACCCGGCCCGTCGTTACGGGAATTTCCACCCCGTTACCTTGCATTTACATATATTATGCTTTTAATACAGTATTAGAGTATATCGGGTGAGTTAGGAGTGATCTGGATTGAAAATGAAACAAATAGCATGTTTAAAGAAAACTTGAATATGAGAAGTCAACCAAGAGTTGACTATTGAGTTAGAGTGCTCGGAACCGGATTCTGATGATTCGACTAGTTCCGGGGGATCATTTATGACTTAGGAGAGCAATCGGAATTGAATTCGGAGGTCCGGTGTAGTTTTAGGCTTGAATTGGCGAAGGTTGATTTTTGGCGAAAACCGGATGGTAGGTGATATTTTGATCCGGGGGTCGGAATGGAATTCCGACAATTTCTATAGCTTCGTTATGTGATTTTGGATATGTCCGCAAATTTTCAGGTCATTCGGACATCGTTTGATCGGGTTTTGGATTGAATGTTAGTTTTGAAAGTTTTGAAATACTTAGGCTTGAATTCGTGAGTAAATGATGATTTTTATGTTTAGTATGGTGTTGCTATGATGGCAACAAGTCCGTATCATGTTTTGGAGTATGTTGGTGGTTTTCGTTGGGGTCCCGGGGGCCTCGGGATGGATTCGGACCATCAACCGGGCATTTAGAACTTGGAAAAATTCTGCAGAAAATTGCAGTCAGCAATTACTCTATGCGATCGCATAGAGATGATTGCGATCGCATAGAAGAGTGGAAGGGGGCGTGAAGTTAACTCTATGCGATCGCATGGAGGGCATTGCGATCGCATAGTGTCCGGAAATTGTGCATTGCGATCGCGGGGGGCTCGATTGCGATCGCGGAGGGTATTTGATGCGAAGCTATGCGATCGCATGGCTAGGCCTGCGATCGCATAGAACAAATTGGAGGCCTGAGAAAAATTACTCTATGCGATCGCAATAAGGGGCCTGAGATCGCATAGAACAAAATGTTCTGGCAGTGAATTAAATCACAGAACAGAGGGGTTACGGATTTACACCCCCAAAACACAAATTTGAGCCCTAGAAAGAAGAAAACTTGAGGAGATCACTGAGAAGTCATCGGGTAATCGTCGGAGGTAAGATTCTTGACTCAAAAACATCATTTTTATGGTAGTATTAACATCAATCTTCATGAAATTGGGTTGAAATCTTGAAGAAATGTGGCCTAAATATTGAAAACGGGATTTTTGGATTTGGAAGGACATTTGAACTCCGATTCCGATAAATTTTATATGCACGGACTCGTGGCGAGATGAGGGTCGCGTTGGTACTAATTTCGAAATTTTCCGAGCAGTGGGGCCCGGGGTCGGGTTTTACCAACTTAGTGTAATTATGCGAATTTCATATAAATTGAAGAGGGTTATGATTCTTTGACCCGTATTTGACATAATTATTGTTATTTGACTAGATTCTACACACGAGGCAACGAAATTCAAAGGAAAAGGCATCACGGACGAGTCTACGACCGGCTAGAGGTGAGTAGTTTGTGTATATGGTAGCCTGAGGGTTCGAAACCCCGGCTTAGCACATTGTGACGCTAGTAGGGCGTGGCTCGCACACCGTGGCAGGTGCGGGATTGATTGTGACTAGGGATTGAGACTTGGTCCATCCCGAATGTGAATAATATGTTGTTAGTGTTGGAAATACACTGTATTTGCTATATTTGTGGGCTGTAAGCCTTGTTTGGGGCCTTGTGCCGACCTATAGTGTCCTTAGAGGACAAATATTTATGTGATAGCTATAATTGCTTAAATCACTTATCTCAGTCCTGGAAATTGAAATCACACTTTTGAAATGCTAAGTCACCGGCTTTTACAAATTTAATAAAGTTAAAGTATTTTTTCATAAATTATGAATTGAGAACTGGAATTAAGGAAAATGAATTGTTTTGTGACTTAATTGCTTATTGTGGACTGAGCATGGGATCGGGCTGCACGCCGCAGTGGTTGATATGTGGATCGGGCTGCACGCCGCAGCAGTATTGCGCTTGGGCTGTAGGAGCCCCTCCGGAGTCTGTACACACCCCCAGTGAGCGCCGTCGACGTTAAATTGGATCGGGCTACACGCCGTAGCGGTTATGTGCATTGCATTGCATTTGTATTTGTTGAATTACTCCGTGGTAGTTGTATTGGATTGTTGTTGCTAGTTCGTAGGAGATTCGGACTGTAGTGTAGCTTCATATTGTGGTAATCTGTGGATTTCTTACTGTTAGCTACTTATATATATTTGTTACTCACCGAGTACTTAGTACTCACCCCTACTCCCTGCACCTTTTTTGTGTGCAGACTCAGGTACTCAGGAGCAGTAGACAGGCATCTCCAGCGTTTGCAGTGTCATATCGGGTTGCTGAGGTAGCTGCCTACGTTCGCAGAACCTGGCTTCTCCTCTCATTTCCAGTTGTTATTTTGATATTTTGTATTCAGACTTGAGTACTTGTTTATCGTACTCTCTATTTCTTGTTGGGTTTTGTTAGAGGCTCTAGACTTGTGACTCCGGATCTTTGGGAGTGTCAGTATTTTGTTCTTTACTATTATTATTGGAGTTCTTAAACTCATATATTCTTCTTGGGTTGTCCATTTGGGACCGATATCTTTGTGTTAATTAAAATGTTGGTATGGCTGGCCTAGCTTGATTATTGGGCGCCATCACGACCGGATTTGGGTCGTGACAAGTTGGTATCATAGCTCTAGGTTATTAGGACTCGCGAGTCATGAGCCGGTTTAGTAGGCTTTCGCAGATCGGTACGTAGACGTCCGTATCTATCTTCGAAGGGCTACGGAAACTTTAGGAAAAACCTCATTTTCTTGAATTCATATCGTGCGATTTGTGTTATCATGAAATTAAATCTTTCCATATTCTATTCTCTCGCAGATGGCGAGAACACGAGCTAACGGACATGGCGGACGACCACCAATGGCACCCAGAGGCCGTGGTCGTGGTAGAGGTAGGGCAG
>JASVEL010010596.1:0-138821 GCA_032618575.1 Nicotiana noctiflora
CAGTTGAGTACAACATTTTACCCTAAGACAGATGGATAGTCCAAGCGCACCATTCAAAATTTTGAGGATATGCTCTATCCATCAGTGATTGAGTTTGGAGGTTTTGGGATTAGTTCTTGCCATTGGCAGAGTTTGCCTACAATAATATCTATCAGTCCAGCATTCAGATGGCATCGTATGAGGCATTATATGGTAGGTGATGTAGATCTCTAGTGGGTTGGTTTAAGCCGAGTGAGGCCCAATTATTGGGCACAAATGTTTTTCAAGATGCTTTGGAGAGTGTCAAGGTGATTCGGGATATGTGCTGAATAGACCATTCCAGATAGAAACGTTGTTAGGATCAGAAGGTTCGTAATGTTTCCTACATGGTTAGAGAGTGTGTTTTACTTTGGGTTTCTCCTATGAAAGGCGTTATGAGATTTGGGAATAAAGGGAAGCTGAGTTTGATGTTTATTGGCCCTTTTGAGATTTTGAGGCGAGTTCCGGAGTTTGCCTATGAGCTTGCCTTACCTCCCATCCTGGCAGGGGTTCATCCGGTATTTCATGTTTCAATCCTCCGGAGGTATCACGGTGATTTGTCGTACGTGTTGGATTTTAGCTCAGTCCAGTTGGAGAAGGACCTATATAGTTGGAAGGTCAGGAAGCTGAGGTCAAATAATATCGTATCTGTGAAGGTCTAGTAGCGGGGTCGGCCGGTCGAGAAGGTGACCTCGGAGACCGAGCAAGATATGCAGCTAGTACCCTCATCTTTTCACTACCTCAGATATGTCTTTGTGCTCGTTCAAGAATGAACAAATGTTTAAGTGCGGGAGAATGTAACAACCCGGCCGGTAATTTTTGGAATTTATGCTCCTATCCCCTATTAACTGCTTGTCCCAAGTCTATTTATGTTATTTTGATTTCCGGGGATATTCGATATTGAGTTTCGAGAGTTTTTGGACACTTAGTCCATAAATGAGAGCTTAAGTGTTAGAAAATGGTCCATAGTCAGAACAGTGTGAAGACAACCTCGAAACATAAATTTGATGGTTTCGTAAGCTTCGTTGGGTTATTTTGGGGTTGGGAGCGTGTTAGGAATGTATTTTGGAGGTCCGTAGGTAATTTAGGCTTGAGTTGCCAAATGTTGGAATTTTGAAATTTCCGGTTCGATAGTAAGATTTTGATCCGAGGGTCGGAATAGAATTCCGGAAGTTGCAGTAGCTCCTTCATGTCATTTGGGATGTATGTACAAAATATCAGGTCATTTGGATGTAGTTTGGTTAGGTTTTTGATCGAATGCATGTTTTGGGAGAATTTGAAGTTCTTAGGCCCAATCATTGATTAATTTGAGTTTCCGGCGTTGTTCTAGGTAGTTTAAGGATTGGTACAAGTTTTAATGAGGTATTAGGTGTTATTGGAGCTTTTAGTAGAGGTCCCACGGGCCTCAGGATGATGTCTAATGGTTGACGGAAAGATTTTTAAAGTTGAGAGATTGCAGCTTTTGCTGCTTCTATTATTCCTACATCAGCAGTTTGGGGGCCGCAGATGCGGCTAAGTCTACCGCAAATGCAGATTTTTGGGTTGCCTCCTGGTTCCGTATATGCAGAAGTTTCACCGTAGAAACGGTATTGCATCTTCGGAAAAAGAACCACAGATGCAGCTCATGGCCCTTTTAATGAAGTCATTGATGCGACATGTGTTTCGCAGAAGCGGGACCACAAATGCGGTCCCTTGACCGCAAATGCGGAAATAAATGGCCAGAAATAGTGATTTCGAGGGTTTAGTTTCAAAATAGAAAAGTCGAATTGGAGCTCGGGAGAGGGTGATTTTGAGTAGGAATTGAAGAGGAGATCATTGGGTAATGATTCTTTAACCCTTTCTAGTGATATTCCATCAATCTTTAGTTAATTTCATCATCTAATTTTGGATTTTGAATTGTAAACGGGTAAAAAACTTCATAGACCTAATTATTGAGTTTTGAGTAGGTGTTTTACCTCCTATTGAGATATTTTTATATGGTTAGACTCGTGAGAGTACGAGGGTTCGGATTCCGAAATGTTGGCCTGAGGGGAATTTTGGTTATTTTACCTAATTTCGCGTCTTTGCTTTGAATTATATAGTAGAATTAGTTGTTTGAGATGTTATTTATGATATGTAATTGAATTGAATAGATTTGGGCCATTTGAAGTCGGATACTAGTGACAAACGTGTGGTTTCGAGTTGATTTTGGAGCTGATTCGAGGTAAGTGGCTTGTCTAACCTTGTGTGGGGGACCCTCTCTCTTTAGGATTGATTTTTTGGTAATTAAAATGCTTTTTGCGTGATGTGACGAGCGTGACAATGTGCTAATTGTTGGAAATCCGATTTTTCCCTTATATAATAGCCTTGAATTGTTTTCTTCCTTTCCTTGTTTACACTGTTTAGATTTTTAAACTTATTGTAGATTAGAGAAGAATGCCTACTTGACTAAACTGCTTTATCTGTCATAACTACCTTAATTGTGCTACGTGAACCATGCTAGGTTAGGATTACCTGCTTCATTTTGGCATGAAATTGATTGAGTTAAATTTTGTTGTTGCTGTGTATATATTTTAGGACTACGGAACGGTATTTCGGGAGATCCCCCTACATTTTATTTTGGGACTACGGGACGATATACCGTGAGTTCTTCTGTATGTTTACTTTGGGAATATAATATTGCATTTCGGGAGATCCCCCTGCACAATTGAGTTGGACTATGGGACTGCACCCGGGAGATTTACTGGACATGACATTTATATTTGGGGGCTATAGGATGGTATCCTAGGAGACCCTCGGTTGTTGTCTTGAATTGAGTTATGTTCTTCTGTTGTGTTTTGTTACCGTTGTAATAGTTGTTGTTGCCTTTATATCATGTCTCATTTAGTTACACTGTAATTTCACACTATTAACATGTATTTTACTCAGCCTCAGTAGGGCCCTGAACCTTCCTCATCACCACCCAACCGAGGTTAGGCTTGACACTTACTAAGTACCGTTATGGTGTACTCATGCCCCTTCAGTGCATGTTTTTCATGTGCAAATCCAGGTACTTCCTCCCAGGCATATCACTTTCAAGGCGGAGAGATATAGCAGAGACTTCGGCGTACTTTTGCCGCGTTCGCAGACCAAGGAGTATCAATCTTATTCTAGCTTTAGCAATTAGTCTTCCTTTCTTACTATTATTTTAGACATTCTGAAGTTAGAGCATTATACTATTTCCTGTTAGCTTGTGTTCCCCTGAGTTTTCGGGTTTTGGGACTATATTGTAGGCTCCCGTGTTATGGAATTGTATATGCCAAGTGGCTTCTATATACTATATTTCTTCTAGTTATTCTGTGTTGAATTATTACTTTCCACAAGTTTTTTTGTTTTCCACATTTTAGGCTTACCAAGTTGTAGAGACTAGGCGTCATCACGACATGTTCACGGTGGGTGAACCGGGGTCATGAAAATTTATTTACATTTATTCTCTATTTACTCTTTTTTTATTGTCATCATAAAAAGGGGGGAGATTGTTTTGTCTAAATCTAAGTTTGAATGATGTCAAGCTATTTACATTATTTTGCAGAGATCAAGGTATCAACAAAAGGAAAGAAAACTATCAAGAAGCTATCAAAAGAAAAGAAGTTGATGATGTTTAAACCAAAGGAGATTTGATAAATCAAAGGAGCTAATAATGTATGAACCAAAATAGATAATGTTGAATCAAAGGACAAGAAAAAGGCAACCAAATATTTTTAACCTCAACCGAAGGTGATCGAACAAGGAAATATATCCAGAATATCCGGCATCTTCAATCAGCACAGTCGAAGGCTCAAATCTCTCCACTATGTAAGGACGTGACCAGGAAAGTCATGAATGAATCTGGAACTTCCGCCCTTCCCAAGAGCAGGATTTGAGAGACACCCCTTGGGTCAAATCTCTTTGAAGATAATGTGTCTTAATCAAAGTCAAAACACAACGACTTTCAAACTCTCCTATAAGAAGTCTACTCAGATCAAATGGAAAATACGCAACTACAAACATTTTTTTTTATATCTCTCTACTTCTTAACATAAACAATATATTCCTCAATTTACCAGTGTCATAAAAGATAGGAAGAGTTAGAACGCAAAAGAGAGTTGTGTCATTATTCAAGATACATTGTTTCTATACTTCATTGATGGTGAATGAGTTAAAACCATAATTATTGTAATTGCATTCATGATCTAAGGGAACCCTTGTGACCCAAGGGAAACTGGATGTATGTACCACACCAGCATCGAACCAATATAAAATTGATGTGCGTTATTCTATTCTCTTTTGTTTACTGTTATTCACATTCTGTACCAAATCTGGATGACTAAAATCATCCTTAGTCAACTAATTTTTGAATAGACCACAATTCAACCCCTCTTCTTCTACTTTCAAGGCGTTGATATCGTGAACGGTTGATCTTGGGAGACTACGAGGTAACTGCCCAGCATTCACAGTCCTTGTTTCTCCTTCATTATCATTTCTTTGTTTATATATTGATTCAAACTTTCATAGTTATTTCCCTTATAGACTGGTGATGTATAGATGCTCATGAGTTCAGTGACACCCCAATACTGGAAGCTATTTTTCGCATGTGTGTTTGGGTTTTGACCCTTTTCATGAAAGCTTTGCTTATTTTATATTTCGTAAATTTTCTGCTGAATGTTGGAAGTATTTTTAAATTTTCGGCTTTCTTAGTACCATGATAGGAACCATCATGATATGTTAGTATTTGGGTCGTGACACAAAGAAATACTTCTACTTCTTTTCTTTTAATGTTGATATTCATCAGCTTTCCTTTGTTGTCTTTCTTTTCATTTTAGCAGTTTAATTTTTTTGTTCCTTTCTTGTAAATAGTTGATTTTGTAATCTTATTATTTTGTTGATTCTTGTATCCTCTAAATAAACAGAGTTAGGATTGTTTAATCCTAGGATAATATTTCACATTGCTGAAATAGTTTCTTATAATAATGTTATGACGACCCAAAGGGTCATCACCAGATTTCTAGTCATTTCCGTGCTTTCAAGGCTTTGAGAACCTCATTTTTGGTTTCCTCGGTTTGCGTGTGTAGTCTGGGCGCACAGCCAAAAAGCCTAAATATGAAATTTAGTGCATAATGCTCAAATTTGATATTAAAATGAATAAGTTTGACTTTGGTCAATATTTTGTGTAAATGGACCCGAATCCATGATTTGAAGGTTCCGAAGGGTCCGTAAAAAAATATGTGACTCGGGCGCATGCCCGGAATCAAATTCCGAGGTCCCAAACCTGAGAAACAAATTTTTTAAATTTTTTTTTCTGGAATTATGAAGCAAAATATAAATGAAAATTGATTAGAACATGTTGGTATCAGGCCCGTATTTTAGTTTCGGCGCCCGGTACAGGTCTCTTATGTGATTTAAGATATTTCTGTGAAGTTTGGTTTAAACCGGACATCGTTTGACATATTTCGGACTATAAGTTCTAAATTTGAAAGTTTATGATGTTTGAAGAGAACTATTGATTTTGAGGTTTGATTCATTGTTGTTTATGTTCTTTTGGCAATTTGATCGCACGGTCAAGTTCGTAGGATGTTGCTGAGTTAGTGTACATGTTTGGTTAGGATCCCCGAGGGCTCGAGAGTGTTTCAGAGTGTTTCCGGGGTAGTTTTGGACTTAGCACAATAGCAGAAAATCTGCAACAGGTGCACAAACCTTTTCTTCTTCGTGTTCGCACACTTTGGCTCGGGTTTGCGTTGCCTTAGCCCCCCTACTTCACGTTCGCGAACAAGCCCACCCGTTCACGAAGCCCCAGATTTTCTTCCCTCGTGTTCGCATACGACACCTTGTGAATGCGTAGCCTTGCAGATTCCTTCATCGCGTTCGTATACATATGCACGCGATTGCATAGACCTAAATCCTGGACCCCAACCTTTTTCTCTTTGTATTCATGTTCGCGTCCTTCCAAATCGCGAACGCGATGGTCAGCTAAGTCAACACTTCGCGAATGCGACACCCTTTTCGCGAACACGAAGGGCAATTTTGCCCAGTTATATTTTTAAGTTTCAAAGTAGTGTAGTCGCAAATTATTCATAAAAACATCCGAGTTTCTTCTTCTCCAAGGTCCTTAGGTATCCATTGCAGCTTCTTTGCATCAAGACCTCTTGGGTTAGTAAATCCCAACTCGTTTTCTTCATTTTCCATCATTATTTATTAAATTCCTAAGCTTAAATCATGTAATTTTGGGTAGAAATTGGGGGAAATGGGTAGAACTAGGGCTTTCTACTTTTTCTCGATTTAGACCTCGTTTTGGAGTCAAATTCAAGAACAAAATATATATTCAGCCTCGTGGATGAATGGGGGATTAGATTTTGGTCCAAACCTCGTGTTCTGATCAAGCGAGCCCAAGGGAAATTTTGGAATTTTTGGGAAGAAAGCTTGGAAACCTATAATTAGACATTGAGTTTGATTTGTTTAGCATATATTGATATTATGAAGTCATTATTGTATATATTTGATTGATTTAGAGCCGTATTCGAGAGGGAAAGTGGTTGTGGTGCATTGATTTGGCCGTGGAAGTCGAGGTAATTGTTTGGTCTAACCTTAGCTTGAGGGAATAAGAGTTGAGTGTTGTTTTCTACATGCTAATTAATTGAGTATGATGTATAGGCATGGTCTCGAGTTTCTATACATTGGTGTCTAGCATGACCGTGAGTCCTTATTTTTGGATAGTTTGGTTGTTGTTATACATTCCATGCTCAATTGATGGATTCTATATGTTGTAAAGAACTTGTGAAAGAAATTGTGATCCTGGAACTTCATGGAGCATTTGGCTCGGTTTTGAAATATAAATTGTGAAGGTACATGAGATAGGTAACTCCTTGGAGCTTGGGCTCAAGTGATATTGTGAAATACGAGATGAAAATGAAAGAAAGAGAAGAGTTAATGATTTATTCCCTTGCCGGGACGTTGTGGTTATCGATGTAGTACCCTTGCCGGGTTTTTATTTATTTGTTTGTGTACCCTTGCGGGGGCTTCCATTGTTGTTTTGTTTTTTCCCTTGCCATTGTTTGTGATTATTGATTGGGTGAGGAAGAGTGCTAAAAAACGAAGGGTGATGTCGTGCATTGAATGATATTTGTGGATCGGGTTGCGCGCTGCAACAATGTTAAATAATATTTGTGGATCGGGTTACGCACCGCAACAATGTTAAATGATATGGATCATGTTGCACGTCGCAACAACGATATATATGGATTGGGCTGCATGCCGAAAAAGTGTTGATATATATTGGGGTTGGGTTGCGCGCTGCAACAATTATTGACACAAGTGCGTTTATTTGGGTATTTTGTTCTTGTCTGCTGTAAATTCTAGGCTATCTTTGGATTGTTATTCTAGATTTACTATTAATATTGTTATCTCCCCACAAAATGCTCCCCCTCCCATATTGTTTACTTGTCTTGTACTTTCGATTCCGCTGTATATGTACATAATTGAACAGGTTTATATGGTAGTCCAGTCTAGCCTCATCACTATTTTGTCGGGGTTAGGCTAGACACTTACCAGCACATGGGGTCGGTTGTGCTGATGCTCTACTCTGTGCTATATGCACAAGTCTAGGTTTTCAGCACTAGCAGCAGCAACAATATTAGTACAGGAGCAGGCCTTCAGTCTAGCGAGACCCGAGGTAGCCTTGCAGGCGTCCGTAGGCCCCCTTATTCTCTCTTTTTTGTTTGTTGCTTCCTTGTATTTGAGAAAAACAACTTATGTGTTCTTATAGACATTTATATTTAATATTTCTTACCAATTCGTGAGTATTGTGACACCAGTCTTGGGTAGAGGTTTATATTGACTATTCCGTATTTTGATTCAGTTTTTATAAGTAAGACTTTTGCTACTTTTTAATTTTGTTATTTTTATATTGTTGCAACAAATTGTTAAAAAAAAGGGCTATGTTGTAAACGAAAGGCAACTAAATTTAGCTTGCCTAACTTCCACGAGTATGTGCCATTACGACTCCCGAGGGTGGGAAATCCTGGGATCCTCAGAAGAAGCACCACTAAATGTAGTAGTGAAGAGCTTGGTGAACCTGTCCAGCCTCCTCAAAGCATCTACGGACATATCTGCGCCATGCTTGTCTGAGAAACTACCCCCGACTGAACTGCCATATCTAGCTGAACCACTAGAACCTAACCCTAGGGAGCTACCTGGTCCGGAGTACATGTAGTAGGCGTCTGGGCGTCTCCTCCAGCCTGAGAAGTGGCTGGTGCTACAGGAAGCAATCCAGCTCGGGTGACACCACTACTCATGGACAAACTTGGTAAGAATCTGAGGGATTGGTACAGAGACATCTATATTTATCCCTAAAGGCTACAAAGTTAGGAAACGTTTCACATTTGTCCTTTCTTGTCATGCGATTTTGTTTCTCAATGCTAATTGAATTTCTACTCTGATCTTTCATAGATGGATAGAACGCATGCTTCCTTATCTACTGATCAGCAGTCCGAGCCCTAGGAAGCTCCTACTAGGGGCAGAGGACGAGGCCGTGCTAGAGGCTTAGGTAGGGGCAAAACTTAGCCCTGAGCATCAATACTAGTAGCAGAGCCTCAGGTTAACTTTGATGAGGAGGTTCTGCCACAGCTATTGCAGTTTTGGTGGGCCCAGCTCAGGTCCTACGGGAGTTTATTACTACTCCAGTTCTTTAGGATTCTCTGGTCCGGTTGGTGGGCTTCATGGAGAGTGTCACCCGAGCAGGTTTGCTTTTTGTTGTACCAGCCCATCTCAGGCTGTATGAGAAGGCCAGACTGCTACTACACGTACTTCAGAGCAGGTAGCTCCATAAGGTCAGGTTCTAGTGGTTCAGCGAGCTGTGACAGTTCATCTAGGGGTAGTTGCTCAGACCGGCAATGGTGCAGCTATGTCTGCAGATGCTTTGTAGAGGTTGGACAAGTTTACCAAGCTCTTCACTACTATATTGAGCGGTGTTTCATCTGAGGACTCCCAGGATTTCTTATATAGCTGCCACGAGGTACTTCGGAACATAGGAATTGTTGAGTCCAATGGAGTTGATTTTGCTGCATTTGATCTATCTGGATTCGGCAAGACTTGGTTGAGGGATTTCTATTTAGCTAGACTAGCAGGGTCTCCGTCTTTGATTAGGGATCGATTTTTAGAATTGTTCCTGCATTATTGATGGTGTATAATGAAGAAGGATATTATTGCATATGTGGCTCGGTGTTTGAATTGTCATTAGGTTAACTATGAGCATCAGATACATGGTAGTTTATTTCAAAGGATCGAGCTTCCCAAGTGGAAGTGGGAGAGGATCACTATGTACTTTGTTGTCGAACTTCCGTTGACTCAGAAGAAGTTCGATGCAGTTTGGGTCATTGTGGATAAGCTAAATCATGTGGTAGTCTCCTATTCATCTGAGAGATTAGCTGAGATTTATATCTGGGAGATTATTTGCCTTTATAGTGTGCCGACATCTATCATTTGGGTCGGGGTACGGATTTTACCTCGCACTTCTGGAGAGCAGTTTAGCGAGAGTTGGGCATACAGGTTGACTTGAGCACAACATTTCATCCCCAGACGGACGGGTAGTTTGAGCGGACTATTCAGAATTTGGAGAATATGGTACGGGCTTATGTTATTGAATTTGGAGTTTCGTGGGATCCGTTCTTGCCTTTAGCGGAGTTTGCATGCAATAATAGCTACCAGTCGAGCATCTTGATGGCTCCTTACAAGGACTTATATGGTAGACGGTGTCGATCTCCGGTCGGATGGTTTGAGCCAGAAGAGGCTCAATTAATAGGTACGGATTTTGTTCAGGAGCCATTGGACAAGGTCAAGATCATTCAGGATAGGTTTTGTTCGGCTCAGTCCAGGAAAAAGAGCTATGTAGGTCATAAGTTTCGAGATGTAGTATTCATGGTTGGTGAGCGAGTACTGCTCTGAGTGTCGCCTATGGAGGTCATGATGCGAATTGGAAAAAAGGGCAAGCTTAGCCCGATATTCATTGGTCTGCTTGAGATTCTTAATCAAGTGGGAGAGGTGGCTTATAGACTTGCATTGCTGCCTATTTTATCACTCGTGCATCCAGTTTTTCATGTATCCATGCTTCAGAGGTATCACAAAGACCCAACCCACGTGTTAGATTTAAGCACTATCTAATTGGACAAGGACTTTTCTTTTGAGGATGAGCTGGTAGCTATTCTAGACCGACATGTTTGTTAGTTGAGATCCAAGAGTTTTCCTTCTATTCGTGTTCAGTGGAAAGGTCAGCCTCCTGAGGCATCGACTTGGGTGTCCGAGTCTAATACACAGAGCCGTTATCCCCATCTTTTCCCCGACTCAAGTACTTCTTTCTTTTGTCCTTTCGAGGTTTAACGATTGTTTTAGAGGTGGAGAATATGAAGATCCAAAGGGTCATCACCTATTTCCTAGTTATTTCCGTGCTTTCGAAGCCTTGAGAACCTCATTTTGGACGCCTCAATTTGCATGCGCAGTCCAAGCGCATAGCCGAAAAGCCCAAATATGAAATTCTGTAAAACAAATGCTAAAATCCGATATTAAAATGAGTTACTTTGACTTTGGTTAACATTTTGGGTAAATGGACCCAGACCCAGACCGGTGATTTGACGGTCCCAGAGGGTCCGTAGAAAAATATGGGACTCGGGCGTATGCCCAGAATCGAATTTCGAGGTCCCAAACCCGAGATATGAATTTTTGAGAAAAAAATATTTTTCTAAAATTATTAAAATGGAAATCAATTAGAACATGTTGGTATCGGGCCCGTATTCTGGTTCTAGCGTCGGTATAGGTCTTAAATGTGATTTAAGATATTATTGTGAAGTGTAGTTGAAATCGGACGCCATTTGACGTGATTTAGAGTATAAGTTCTAAATTTCAAAGTTAATGATGTTTGAATAAAACTATTGATTTAATTCATTGTTTTGTATGTTATTTTGGCAATTTGATCACACGGTTATAGGATGTTATTGAGATAGTGTACATGTTTAGTTAGGAGCCCCGAGGGCACGAGAGTGTTTCGGAGTGTATCCGGGGTGGTTTTGGACTTAGCGAAATTGCAGAAAATCTGCAGCATATGCACAGACGTTTTCTTCTTCATGTTCGGACCCTCCGTCTCGCATTCTCATTGCCTTAGCCCCCTGTTCTTCACGTTTGAGAGCAAGCTCACACGTTCATGAAGCCCCAGATTTTATTCCTTCAGGTTTGCATACGGCACCTCTGATCGCAGCATACTCAACCTTACTCAACGGTCGGAGGAGCGAGCGCTAAAACTTTTACCCGAATAGTTGTATCAAGGTCGATTTTCTGCATGGAGCTTGGAATGGAGTTGCGTATTTGTATAGACTAAGAATACATTTGTGCTCTAAATTTCACTTCTAACATTTTCGGATTTTCTATTATCAACTACTATTATCAACTAAGACTTAAAACTAAATCACGCTAAGGAAATATTTGTTAAGTTGTAATTAATATAGAGAAAGGCACTAGGGTCATGGCATCACCTAGATGGTTAAATAACGGGTGGAAGCTACTAACAATAGATTGACATATTCGGGATCATTGTTATAACTGTTGCACAATTGTATCCACTATCACACCTCTCGATAGAGAGAGAGTGATTCTGCCTAATTGACTCACTCGAGACCAATTGGGTAGGCCAATTGGACCAAGCAACTAGGGTTCAAGTAGGGTGATTACTCTCTCGAGGTTTAACCCGTTAATTGGGACTACCGTTTCTCATTGGGTCCATCACAATTCCTGGTTGAGTCAATTTTGGCGTCATAGACTCTCTTTCTCAAGAAGAGTCAAAACCTACTAAGCTGGAATCAATGTTTGCAACCACAATCCTTAATTAAACCATAAAATTAACCCAAATAACAAACACCCAATATCAATCTATCATTCAGAAGAAACACCTATCAATTACGCACACTAGGGTTGAACCACAACCCTAGTTAACGGGATTAGCTAGACATAATTAAAGAAGAAATAGAAGAAATAGAAGAACAAACACCCATATTAATTAATTGCTTATGTTAAACTACAATAATCTATGATGAAATAAGCTAAAAATGCCCAAAATAGGCTAGAACATATGTCTCACGAGCGCAACAACTATCTGGTGTACAAAACATAACATAAAAATGGTAAAATATTCTATTTATAGTGGGTTGGAAAAATTGGACAAAAATGCCACTGCGAGGTCAGTGCAGGCCGCACAAACACGACCGCGGCCGCACTTGGCTATTTGACTTCTAAATATTGCTCTATGAAACAGGTGATGCGGACCGCATAATATTGACACGCGACTGCTTGGAGACCAACACGGACCGCGTGAACTTGTTGTATGGCTGCATGAAAGGCTTGCGTCTGGGCTCTGAACTCCTATGGTATGGACCGCGTGAACTTGACCGCGGCTGCATTGATTGTTAATGGAAAATGACACCTCTATAAACTTATTTGGTGCGATCTCATATCAAGATTATACGGCCGCATGAGATGAGCACGGACTGCATGATTTTGACTGCGGCCGCATGGATGGGATTTGTAACTTGTTCCTTCTCTGAACTTATCTGACACGGCTGCATGACATGATGGTGTATCCCGCACCAAGCTCTGAATTTCCTCACTTCAATGATCTTTGACAATTTAGCAGGTTTCACTCCGTTTTGAGCTGATCTTTCACAATTATCATCTTGTGACTCAAACCTGCAATGAAGTGCAACTTGTAAGCTATTTGCGGCTATTTTGTGGCAATTCATACACAAAGCATAGGCAAGTATGGGCATAAAATGTGTTAAAAACATAGTTATCAACTCTCCCAAACTTAAACCTTTGCTTGTCCTCAAGCAAATAAAATAAGACCCACCCCTCAAACGGAAACATCCAAGTAATTCCAGCTTATCCTAAAGTAGCCTCAACAAGTATTAATTGGGACTAACAATTGCCCTCAATACAAATGCATCATTAACATATTTTAAGCTTTTGAAAACCATGGATCAAGTATGACACAAGAGCATCAAAGGTTGACTCATTTCATCAAAGGGCTTTTCTCAATTACCTTGGTCATTGTGGAACCCAAACTCACACTTCCTCAACTCTCCCTAAGTGAACCTCGCCTTTTAGAATAATGACACACAAACTGAAGTTGGTGGATTTTTTGCTCATTTCTCTCACAAAGTAGGTAACAAGTCCGGCTCTAGGTACCATATGCTTGCCCCTTATGTAAGTAACCACTAATGTAGGTTTCGTTCAACTCAAGATCATATAGGACTTTTGTGGAGTCATTGTAAAGGCTTTTGGGTAAGGGTAGGATATGCTTTCGTTCAAGTAGGTTCAATCTTCCCTTAAGCATTTCTTTTGATTCATTTTGGCATACTTTCTTGAATCAGTTGAGTATTAACTTCTTTTTCAAGGGGTTAGAGAGACACACTGTCACTCTTTCTTATGCAATTCAACACATTTCTCCTTTTTCTACTTTTTCCACAACCTTTTTCACTTTTGTTTTCTTTGAATCCCCTTTTTGACCTTATTCAATTTGGTCTTTCTTTTTGTCTTGTCTTTTCTTCCTTTTTCATTGCCTTCCTTTTCTTTTGGTTTTGTACCTCTTAGCATATTGTTTCCTTTCTTGTTTACCCCCCAAACATAGACATTTTCCATCTACTCAAGGGAAGATTTGGGTGCCAAGAGAGGATATTATTAAGAACGGGTATAGACTTGTAGCTTTGGTTCTTGAAAGAAGAGGGTTTAAGGCTCAAAAGAGTTTACTAGGGATCATTTCATTGGTAGGACATGGAATTGTTCAATCTTAGTATTTTGGACCAAGGAGAGCCTATAATCACATCTTAAGCCAAATTTTACCTAGGATTTTACCTCAACAAACATTCGGGGAAAATTCTAGACCATCGGCTCGGGACTTAGACTCACAATTCGAATTCTTACCACACACACACTCAAGGATTGCTAAAGAAATCGAGTCGGGGGCCCACAACGACCTAGTGATAATTCAAGCACACAATGGTCCAACACGACCACATGATGATTATTTGGTCAACACAAGAGTCTCAAGACCACAACTTTCACCATCCTAAACAAAACATTTTGTCTTTGACCATGGGATCAAAGGCAAATGTGTTAGGCCTAAGTGAAGCTTGCCCGAGGTCCCCTTTAACTACAAAATATCAAAATCAAAAGAAGAAAATTTAAAATGGACTCAAACCCTTCAGAAGGTTGTCATGCCATCTATCATTGGGAAGAGCCACCCGGTTCGCACAACACTCTCCCCTTGGAAAGAACCATGGCATTAAGAAAACCAAGGGCTTATTGAAAATGCCAAAACCCAAACAAAAGGCTACGAGCCTAACAACCAAGCTAGAAATGAAACTTTTTAACGAAAATAGAAAAACCGAATGAATATGTACAATGGGGGTAGAATATACAACGGTGATATATATATACATAAAGTAGAGAAGTAGACAAAATGAAAGGTTATATACAAACAAACTATCAACTAACAACATAAAATAAAAGTCAAATAAATATGTAGAGTCATCCAAATGTATCAAAATAAAAATAGTAGGGCGCAGCACCACGAATAAAAGATGGAATTGTCCCCAATGCTAACTACCAAAATAAGAATAAAAATCACAGAGAAAGGATATAGAGGGCTCCCTAAGCCCAGTTCACATGCATGGGTTCTCCAGTGGTCCCCTGATCCTCTGTAGTAGCTGGGGCCTCAGACAGGTCTCCGGCATGCTGCTCTGAAGCTGGTATAGGATCATACTACTTGATTGACAGAACATCTAGTACATCATAGAATGGAGTGACCTCAAGCTCAGCCAACTCAATCACGACTCCCTTAGTGTTGGGCAACTTCCTCTTCTTCTTCGGTGTCCTAGGTGCCTGCTTCTGCTGTGGCTCAGGTACTGGAACTCGTGCTAGTGGGGCTGACTCCCCGAATAACAAGTCTAACGGAATTTGATTTGCCATTAGCTTGTCCATATCTACTTGGAGTACCTTTATCGACTCTTTGATGCCATGGACTTCCTCATTTTCTTGTGCTCCAGGGCCAACTTCTCCAAAGCTATGTTGTTTGCCCCAACTGCCTTAGTCAAGGTAATTTCTCAATCATCTTCTCCTGGTTGGCCAGGAATGTCTTTAGTGTTTCCTCAATAGACAGAGGAACCTGGACAGTGGCTGGAGCAGACCGGGCCTCAACTAAAGTGGCCAATGTGGATAACTTGGATGTCGCAATTGACATCCAGTTGCTTAAACTGGCAAATGTTGTAGCTAGCTACTGGACTATAAATGGGTTGGTCCGGGAAACACAAACTATAGGGCTAGCTAAAGAACTAGGACTCGCAGAGGAGGAAGGCATATCAACTGGGACAGAAACAGCTGGAATGGATGGAAGCTCTATAGAAGGCTCGACAAATGTCAGCACCTCAACTGGCTCCTCAGGCTGGCCACTGAGGGCAGAGGTGGATGCCTTGCTTTTCTTGTCCCCCTTTGGGTTGTCTGGCCCTTGGATACTGTACCAGGAGAAGGAGGCCATTGGGTGCACTGTCACATCATAAGGCATTTTCTTCACCTTCAAATGCTTAAAGTACTTCGTCAGAGTGTTGGGGAATGGGTAGTTCCACACACTGTCGATCCGCATAACAGTAATCGCCATGTACATAACATTACCCACATTGATAGGGAACCCAGCCATAATGGAAGCATTAAGCACAGCCCAGGGAAGAGGGATGGTCTTGTCATGTGAAGTGGGATCTAGCCTATTGCAAACAAAGGTGAGCCACCCTCTCGCCTTAACATTCAGGTTCTTTATTAAGATTTTTACCCCCGCCTGCACCAAATATGGAACAACAACCGGATGTGCCAATTACTCTGCCAACCATGGGCGAACCTCCTCCTTCATCGCCAACTTCTCCAAGTATTGGGTGTCATCTTCGTTGTTGAAACCCAAATAGTCATTAAATGTTTTACCCAAAAACACAACATTCTTGTTCCTGACTTTGGTCGCAGTGGAGTCCTTTTGGGTGTAGGCTACATTGGTGAAGAACTCTTTGACCATGTGTTCATTTGCATCTATCAACCCATCACTGAAGTGTTCCCACCCAACTCTAGTTTGAAACTATTCATAGACTTTGGGTAGGAATGTCAATAAGTCCTTGGTTATTATGATTTTCTCAAGGATTAAATGTCTTTTGGACCATATTTCTTGGAATTTGTGGAAGGCCACTTGTCTAACAAAGTAGTCCTCCCACACTTTGGCTCTCCTTGTTTGTTCAACACTACCAACCTCGGGTACCCTACTACTTGGGACGTCATCATCATTGTCAGTACTCTACCGAGATACTGAAGCTATGGGGGAAGTGGAGTATTTGCCGCTACCTACTGCCGAGCCATTAGACGACTCAGACTTTATAACCTTTGGAGCTTGGGTAGGGGCTGAGGGAGCTTGCCCTGAATTAACTGATAAGTCATGAGAGGGAAGGTACTTACTCCCCGACTACTCCTCATCACTCACCACTGGTTTCCTTGTCTTTGGTTTTGGACGGGGAGTGAGTTTAGTCAGCTTAGCTTATCCTCCCCGAGAGGGTTCACCTCGTTCGGGTTGTTTGGCACCAGTTCCTCTTTGTTGAACCATTTTCTGCACATAAATGATTCTAACATTATTAGTATACGTAAGTACAGTATATTATCAGATGCAGGCTAAAGTAGAACATCAAGAAGTAATGTTACATACAACTTAGAATATAAGAGCAACACAAGCCATGTGAATAGTGATGCAATCGCACGGGGTCCAGCACGGACCACACGATCAAGACCACGAGGCGTACTAGATTATCAACAAAAATTGGCTTCTCTGAATCTAACCAATGCTGGCCCTGTGAAGGAGGGATGCGGCTACGCAAGCATGCGTGCGACACAATCAGGGACACGGTTGCACTTGTATTTCTTTAGCTTGTAGAATAAATATCAATACAGGCTGCGTGAAAAAAGGACGCAGTCACGTCAAGGGCACGCGGACCGCAAGATCATGACCTCGCCCGCATTAGGTTACAAGTTCAGGGACAATTAGGGTTTAACATATTTTTCTCAATTCGTTCAAATTCTAGTATCCTACATTGTCCCTACTCAATTAACAACATTAGTAACTATGCCTAGTACTTGAAGAACCATAAATAACTATCCTAATCATGAAACTAAAAAAAATGAAAAACAAAGAAGTTATAGCTACTGGGTCATGAACAAAATTAAACCTAACAGCTACATAATGATTAATATGAAAAGAAGTTACTAGGATTGTGAAGATGTAAATCTTAATGCTAACACAAATGAGGGTCTCAAGGTCAACAATAGCTTTTAGGGTTCAGAGATCGATTTGACAAAAAGTCCTCAATGAAGTCCTAGGGGGTCTATTTATAGAAAAAGATGGTGGGACCAAGACTGACCCTCCTGCACATCCGTGTGAACACGACCGCAGGTCACGCTTGACTTACCTTATACCAGTTTGTATAAAACAACTAACGTGGGCACATAGATGTGGACGCGGACGCATGGGTAAACTTTACAAACTACCCATCCTCAGATCAAGCTAGTGCGGACCATACCACAAGCGATGCTGCCGCACTGGCACTGTTCAGAGTTGATGCACTTTTGCACTAATTCAACGAGTCCTGCAACATCTCACAAACAATTAGCTCAAAAATCCTATGCAACAATAGAAAACAAAGAGAAAGAAAAAGAAATGGGTTGCCTCCCAAGAAGCGCCTGATTTAACGTCACGGCATGACGTATGTTACCATCATATCTCCTCAAACCAGGAACTGCCACCATGCGGATCTCATGAAAATCTCCAATAAATAGTAAAAAGCATGCCCTCCAAGATGACCTAGCATTTTTTTCAATAAACGACAATGGATAGTGATCCTGTCGGAGCACTTTGTTCAAAATTCCATCCTTCTAGCGGTTCTGCCATCTGGAGCTGATTCTTCTAGGTACTGCACCTGATGAAAATTTGCCATTACACTCTTTTCATCCTTCATTTGGCTAAAATGATTTGTAGTAGTCCAAGGATTGTCGGGAGCTGGGTAGATTACCAATTTTTGTATCAGATCATCTAAACCCCATTCATATTTCAAACATAGTTTTGCATCATCCTGTGATGACCCGACCCTTCGTCACGTGAGTTACAGGCCAGTTTACCCTTTATTATGGTTCTTTATGTTTCTATATTAGTATTAGAGTTTATCGAGTGTAATTAAATTGGTTCTGGTTAAAAATAAGGCATATAGCCTATTTGAAGGGAGTTTGTTTTAGAAAAGTCAACCGGAAGTTGACTATGTGATTAGAGGGATCGGATGTGAATTCTTGTGGTTTAGTTAGCTTCGGGAGGTGATTTGTGACTAAGGAGAGCGATCAGAACTGAATATGGAGGTTCTGCTTAGAAATAGGCTTGAATTGGCAAAGTTGGAATTTTGGTGGAATTCGGTCGATAGGTGAGATTTCGATTTGTTAGTCGGAATGGAATTACGAGAGTTGCAGTAGCTTTTTTAGGTGATTTTTTATATGTCTGCAATTTTTTAGGTCATTCGGACGCTGTTTGGTTGGGTTTTTGATTGAATGTTAATTTTGGAAGCTATAGTTGGAACTTAGGCTTGAATCCTTCATGATTTGATGATTTGTGTGTTGAAGGACATGTTTTTTATGATTAGAAAAAGTTCGTATCATGTTTTGGAGTTGGTTGGTGGTTTTGGTTAAGGTCCCGGGGGCCTCGGGGTGATTTCAGCGGTTCAAACGGACCAAGTTTAGTTGTTGGAGGCTGCTGAATTGCAGTAGTTATTGCAGCAGAAATTAGTTCTATGCGATCGCATATAGCAGGTTGCAATCACATAGTAGTGGGAAGTGAAGCAATGCGATCGCATGGTGTTGTTCGCGATAGCATATGAGGTTTGTGGGGAAGCATATTTTTGTACTATGTGATTGCATGAGACGGGGTGCGATTGCATAGGTCTGTAAAGTTGAGCAGTGTGATCGCATAGGCTTAAGTGCGTTTGCATAGAGTATTTTTAACTCCTAGAATTTTTGTTCAATGCTATCGCATGTAAAGTGTTACGATCGCATAGAGGAAATGTCTGGGCGGAAGGATTTTATAACATAACATCCGCGAGCTAAAACCCATTTCCACCATTGTTGGGCACATTTTGGAGATTTTGGACGAGAAAGTAAGTGGATTTCTCCTAGTTTTCGATTGGAGGTAAGTTTTATGAGCTAATTACGTGATTTTATTGTAGAATCATCATGAAAATCCCTGAAAATTGGGTGGAAATTGGAGAATTTAGGGCTTGAATTTTTTTATTGAAAATTTAGAATTCGTAGGGACCATTGGACACCAGTTTTGATAAACGTTATAGGTATGGACTCGTGGCGAGATGAGGATTCCGAAAATGTGAATTTCATAATTTTTTGAGAAATGGGCCCGGGGCTTGGGTTTTGCCAACTTTGTGTTTTGGGTATTTTTCGAGTTATTTCGATTGGGTTATGTTCCATTAGCCTATTTTGATGTATTCCTATTGGTTTTGATCAGATTTGGAACATAAAAAGGTTGATTTTAGAGGGAAAGGCATTGTGGACTAGTCTTGGAGCCGGTTCGAGGTGAGTAATACATATGGATGATGACCTGAGGGTTTGAAACCCGATATATCACACTGTGACGGTGTATTGAGGAGAGACACGTACTCTATGGTGAGTGAGGTGTCGATTGTGATTAGGGACTATGGCTTAGTCCGCCCGAGTGGTATTGTACTGTGTTGTTGGCTATTAATGAGCCGTTACACCTCCTACTTGGATGGTTATGGATATATTTTGGCTGTGTGCCAGCTATTTGGATCTCGTGAGGATCGTTATCATTGTTTCTAGGATTTATAGCATGTTTTCATGATATCGGTCCTAAGCTAAACACTGTCTAAACATGATTCATAAATTTTGATATTCTGAACACCTAATTATATAATTACTGTTAAACGGAACTAAAAATGGTAAGTTATTTGTGCTCGTGAGGCTTCATGCATGTTGCTGGACTGATAGTGGATCGGGCTGCGCGCCACAACATATGTTACTATGATATTGCGCTTGGGCTGTAGGAGCTCCTCCAGAGTCGGAACCCCCACGGTAAGAACGAGTACCCAAATGGATCGGGCTATGCGTCGTAGTGTGTATTTGTATTGCATTCATGCATTTACACTTATCTACTTTATCTATTACTGTTGTTCCCGAGATTTACATTGTTAAAAGGAAATGAAACACTGTTATAGCTTTACAGTGTGGTATTTTAGGATTTCTTGCCTTCAATATCATTATACATGTCTATTACCGCTAAGTTGGAAGTACTCACTTTACTCCATGCACCTTGTGTGCAGATCCAGGTACCTCAGGACATAGTTGATCTATAGCTGCTTCTCAGAGTATATTCATGAGCTTGTCGAGGTAGCTGTCTAGCGTCCGCAGGACCCAACTCCTCCATTATGAATGTGTTTTCTTGACATTTCTGTGTATTTATTTTATGATATACTTCAGCATTATTATATACTATTCTGGTAGAGGCTCTTGACTCATGACCCCCAAATCTGTGGGAGGATGTTTGTACTGGTTTATTGAGTTGTTTCTATATATTTTCCAAATTTTGGATATTTCTTCGTTATTAATGATTTTTTAATAAAGAATGTGAGCTTGTAGCTCGAAATGTGTGTATGATTGGTCGGGCTTGCCTAGCAATGTGTTGGGCGCCATCACGACCGAGTTTGGGGTCGTGACAAGTTTGTATCAGAGCCTAGGTTACTAGGCCTCATGAGTCTTGAGCCGGCTAGTAGTGTCTCAAAGATCGGTACAAAGACATCTGTATTTATCCTCGGGAGGCTGCAGAACCTTTAGGAAACACTTCACATTCTTGAACTCTTGTCGTGCGGTTTTGTTGTTCCGAGACCTAAACTTCTATATTCTATTCTCTCGCAGATGGTGAGGACTCATACTACCGGACGAGGTGGACGTCCACTATTGCCACCAACTAGAGGTCGTGGATGGGACCGTCGTCATGGTCATGATAGAGTAGTAGGGATAGTACCAGTAGACACACATGTTGCCTCTATTTAGGATCTGTCCCTAGTTATTGATGCTCCAGCAGCACCCGCCCAGGAACCGGCAGTGCCTATTATTATTCTTGGCCTTCAGGAGGCATTAGCCCAGATCTTATCTGTCTGCACTAGTTTGGCTCACGCAGTTTCAGCTACCACTGCCGCAACGACATCTTAGACCGGGGGTGGTCATCAGACCCCCACAACTCGCACACTAGAGCAGGTTGTATAGGGACATTAGATGGTAGAAGCATCCCACCAGCCCCAGGGTATGTTGTTGCGGTGATGCCTTGACGATGAGCAGTGTCAGATAGAGAGGTTTGGTAGACTTGACCCTCCTACATTCAGCGGTACTAACGACGAGGATGCCCAGTGATTCTTGGATAAGTTTCAGAGGATGCTTCGTACAACAGGGATTCTTGAGTCTAGTGGGGCATTTTTTTCTACCTTCCAGTTTTTGGGGCTATCATTCATATGGTGGGAGGAGTTTGAGAGACGTAGGCCTGCAGGAGCAACACCCCTTACCTGGAAGTAGTTTTCTACTCTCTTTTTAGAGAAGTATGTGCCGCAGTCCTGTAGAGAGGAGTTGCGCCACTAGTTTGAGTTATTAGTTCAGGGTGATATGATAGTGACTCAATACGAGTTGTGGTATATGCAGTTAGCCAGAAATGCTACATGGATGATCCCGACAGATCGGGAGTGGATCAGGAGGTTCATAAATGGCCTCAACTACTCTATTCGTATCTTGATGACTAGGTAAAGAGTGGTAGCAGCATCACTCGAGGAGGTAGTGGACATGGCACGCTAGATTGAGGCAGATTATTACCGAGAGAGAGAGGAGAGGCAAGCCAAGAGACCTCGAGGTTCGGGCAACTATAGTGGTGCTCCATCTAGGGGCTAGTTTCATCAGGGCAAAGGTCATTCTTTTAGGCCTCCTCAGTTAGGTCGCGCAGAGCACAGTGGAGCTTCTTCCGGTCGTGGCCGTCAGGGTTATCAGCTGGGTCAGCCTTCACTCAGCGCCCTCCCAGCTCAGAGTTCTACACCTACTTATTCAGCCTAGGCCTCATCTGTGGTAAGGAGTTCCCTTCAGTCCCCTTCTCCAACACCGGTAAGTTGTTATGAGTGTGGGAAGTTTTGCCACATGAGGAGGCAGTGTCCTTGACACCGCAGTAGTAGGCCTTAATAGAGGTATCCGCACTCCTCTTCTACTACATCTATTTCAGCAGCATCCTAGTCTAGTAGGGGTGGGGGTCAGTCATCTAGAGGTCGCCACAAGAGCGTTGAGTGATTGAGCGGTAGTCAGGCTCATCTCTATGCACTTCCAGATAGGAGAGATGTTGTTTCTTCAGACATAGTGATCACATGTATTAACTTAGTTTTCCACATGGATGCTTCTATTTTGTTTGATCCCTCTTCTACATACTCGTATGTGTCTTCTTATTTTGCTTATCATTTGGGTATGACCCGTGGTTGTCTTGCTTTTCCTGTGCATATATCCACCCCGGTGGGTGATAAGATTATTGTGGATCATGTATATCAATCCTGTCTTGTTACTATTGTGGGTTTGGAGATCTGAGTTGATTTGCTATTGTTGGGTATGGTAGACTTTGATATGATTCTGGGTATGGATTGGCTATCCCCGTACCATGCTATTCTAGATTGTCATGCCAAGACAATTACGTTAGCTATTCGTGGTATTCTGCGGATTGAGTGGCGAGGTTCGACTAATTATGTCCCTAGCCGTGTAATTTCTTTCTTAAAGGATCAGAGGATGTTTGAGAAAGGGTGTTTATAATATTTAGCATTTGTGAGGGATGTTGGAGCTGAGACTACTAGTATTAATTTTGTGCCCGTTGTGAGGGACTTACAAGATGTGTTTCCATCAGACCAGTCGAGCATGCCGCCGGACAGGGATATTGACTTTGGTATTGATTTGTTGTCGGGCACTCACCCCATCTCTATTCATCCTTATCGTATGGCACCAGCTGTGTTGAAGGAATTGAAAGAACAACTTTAGGAACTCTTAGATAAGGGGTTCATCGCCCGAGTGTGTCACCGTAGGGTGCACCGGTGTTGTTTGTCAAGAAGAATGATGGCTCTATGAGGATGTGTATTGATTATAGATAGATGAACAAGGTAACAGTGAAGAAAAAGTATCCTCTACCGCACATTGATGATTTATTTGATCACCTCCAAGTAGCGAGGGTGTTCTCGAAGTTTGATCTTTGTCCAGGCTATCACCAGCTGAAGATTAGAGATTTTGATATTATGAAGACTTCCTTCAGGACGAGATATGGGCATTATGTGTTTCTAGTGATGTCTTTTGGGCTGACCAATGCCCCAGCAGCATTCACCCACTTGATGAACAGTGCATTCCGGCCGTATCTGGATTACTTTGTGATTGTGTTTGTTGATGACTACTCTCATATATAGGAGGAGCATGCTCACCATTTGAGAGTAGTATTGTAGAGGTTGAGGGAGGAGAAGTTCTATGCCAAGCTCTCCAAGTGTGAGTTTTAGCTTGAGTCTATAGCTTAGGGACATGTGGTGTCTAGTGACGGTATTCAGGTTGACCCAAAGAAGATAAAGGCGGTGTAGAGTTGGCCCAGATCGTCCTCAACTACAGAGATCAAGAGTTTTCTTTATTTGGAGGGGCATTATCACCGGTTTGTTCAGGGATTTTCATCTATTACTTCGTCCTTGACCAGGTTGATGCAGAAGGATGCACAATTCGTATGGTCGGATGAGTGCAAGGAGAGCTTTCAGAAGCTCAAGATAGCTTGGACCAAAACTCTAGTGTTAGTCTTACCATCAGCTTCAGGTTCTTATACCGTGTATTGTGATGCATCGATAGTACGGATAGGTTGTGTATTGATGTAGGAGGGTAGAGTTACTACTTATGCTTCTCGTCAGTTGAAGCCTTATGAGAAGAACTACCATGTTCATGATTTAGAGTAAGCTGCCATAGTTAATCCCTTAAATATTTGGAGGCACTATTTGTATGGCGTGTCCTTTGTGGTGTATACTGATCATTACAGTCTCCAGTACTTGTTTAAATAGAAGGATCTCAATTTGAGGCAGTGGACGTGGCTTGAGATGCTCAAGGATTATGACATCACCATGTTATATCATCCGGGGAAGGCTAATGTAGTGGCCAATGCTTTGAGCTGAAAGGCAGTTAGTATGGGCAGCCTGGCGTATATTCCATTTGAGGAGAGACCCTTTGCATTTGATGTTCATGCATTGGCCAATCAGTTAGTGAGGTTGAATATTTCAGATCCCAGTAGGGTGTTGGCTTGCGTTGTTTCTCGGTCTTCCTTATATGATCGCATTCATGAGCGCCAGTATGATGATCCACATTTGCTTGTCCTTAAGGATAGAGTTCAGCATGATGATGCCAGAGATGTTACTATTGCTAGTTATGGTGTGTTGAGGATGCAGGGCCGAATTTTGTGTGCCCAATGTAGATGGCCTTCGGGAGTTAATTTTGGAGGATGCCCATAGCTCGCGGTATTCTATCCATCCAGCTGCCGCGAAGATGTATCAGGATTTGAGACAGCATTACTAGTGGAGAAGGAATAAGAAGGACATTGTGAGTCATGTAGCTCGGTGCATCAACTGTTAATAGGTCAAGTATGAGCATTAGACGCCCGGTGGTGTGTTTTAGTTTATGATATTCCCAAGTGGAATGGGAGAGGATTACTATGGACTTTGTTAGGGGTCTTCCTCGGACAACGAGGAAGTTTGATTCAGTTTGGGTGATTGTGGATAGGCTGACCAAGTCTGCACAATTCATTCCTATGTGTACTACATATTCCTCGGAGCGGTTAGAAGAGATATTCATCTGTGAGATTGCATGGGGTCCTAGTTTCTATTTTATCAGACAGAGGTACTCAGTTTACTTCCCTGTTCTGGAGGACATTCCAGCGAGTGTTGGGTTCACAGGTAAAGTTGAGCACTACATTTCATCCTTAGACGGATGGACAGTCCGAGTTTACCATTCAGATATTGGAGGACATGTTGCATGCCTGTGTTATTGAATTTGGTGGTTTTGGGCTGATTACTTGCCTCTCGTAGAGTTTGCTTATAACAATAGCTATCAATCAAGCATTCAGATGGCGCCATATGAGGCCTTGTATGGGAGATGGTGTAGATCTCCAGTTGGTTGGTTTAAGCCCGGCGAGGCTAGGTTGTTGGAGACAGAGTTGGTCCAGGATGCTTTGGACAAGGTGAAAGTGATTCAGGAGAGACTTCGCACAGCCCGGTCGCGTCAGAAGAGTTATGCGGACTGGAAGGTCCAAGATGTATCTTATTTAGTGGGTGAGAAGGTCTTTCTGAAAGTTTCTCCTAAGAAAGGTGTCATTAGATTTTGGAAGAAAGGAAAGCTGAGTCCGAGATTCATTGGCCCTTTGGAGATACTTAGGAATATTTGAGAGGTGGCCTATATACTTGTTTTGCCACCCAGCCTATCGGGAGTTCATCCGGTGTTCCACGTGTCTGTGACGACCCGGCCCGTCGTCACGAGAATTACCACCCCGTTATGTTGTAAATACATGTTTTACGATTTTATATCAGTGTTAGAGTCTATCGGGGTGAGTTAGGAGTGAATTTGATTGAAAATGAGGCATATAGCCTTCTTGAAGGAAACTTGAATAAGGAAAGTCAACCCGGAGTTGACTATTTGGTTTGAGGGCTCGGAATCGGATTCTGATGATTCGTTTAGTTTCGGAAGGTGATTCGTGACTTAGGGGAGCGATCGGAATTGAATTTGGAGGCCCGGTGTAGAAATAGGCTTGAATTGGCTAAGGTTGAATTTTGGTGAAATCCGAACGGTAGGTGAGATTTTCATCCGGGAGTCGGAATGGAATTCCGACAGTTGAAGTAGCTCCGTTAGGTGATTTTGGATGTGCCTGCAAAATTTCAGGTCATTCGGACGTCGTTTGGTCGGGTTTTTGATTGAATGTGTAATTCGGAATGTTTTAAGGAATTTAGGCTTGAATTTGATGTGAATTATGGGTTTTGGTGTTATTAGACGTGTTTTGAGGATTGGAGCAAGTTCGAATAAGGTATTAAGATATGGTGGTGTGTTTGGATGAGGTCCCGGGGGCCTCGGGGTGATTCCGGATGGTTAAACGGGAGAAAATGTGGAAAATTGCAGGTTTTTGAGTCTGTTCTATTGTTTCCGCTCCTGCGGAAATGGGAGCGCAGGAGCGAGTCCGCAGGAGCGGACAAGAAGGCGCAGAAGCGGGATAGACCGCTGAAGCGGAGCCTGGCCCGCAGGAGCGGCTTCGCTGAAGCGAGTGGGCGATCGCAGAAGCGGTCCTGAGGCGCGATGGGGAGGTCCGCAGAAGCGGGTGGTTGATCGCGGAGGCGAGTCCGCAGGAGCGGACTCTTGATCGCAGAGGCGGAGAGGACCGCAGGAGCGGATGAAAATCCGCAGAAGCGGACTCGTAGGAGCGGTCCTTGGATCGCCGGTGCGGAAATGGCCAAAAGGGCCTGGGTTCGCAGAAGCGACCAAAAGGTCGCAGAAGCGGTTCCGCAGAAGCGAAAATCGCTGTGAGTTAAGTGTATCAGAAGTTAGAAAAATTTCAGAAACATTTCACACATTTGGGTCTCGGCTTTAGAGGCAATTTGGGCGATTTTGAAGAGAAACTCAAGGGAAATCATCAGGTAATCAACTATGGACTTAAACTATGATTAGTATTGGTAATATTATGCAATTATATCATGAAAATGGAGGAATTTGGGGTAATTTATGGAGGATTTAGCCCTAGTCTTGAACTTTAGAAAATCAAGGTTTTGAATGGCCAAATGGAGTCCGAATTTGGTAAAATTGATATGCTTAGACTCGTATCGAGATGAGGGTTCCGAATATGTGACTTTTGTTATTTTTCGGCAAGCGTACCGAAAGTCGGGTTTTGACAACTTTGGGAATTTTGATGTAAATTGAGTTATATTGATTGGGTGTCGTCCCATTGGCCTAATTTGTTGTGTTTCTACTGTATTTGATCAGATTCTACGCATGCGGAGCTTGATTCTCGTGGCAAGGGCATTGCGGAATAGTCGTCGCACTGTATTGAGGTGAGTAATAGATGTGGGTGATGACCAGCGGGTTCGAAACCCCGGTATACCACTTTGTGACGCTGTATAGCGGCGAGACACGCACACTCTCGAGAGTGCGGGGTCGATCATGAATTGGAGACTATATATTAGTCCAACCTGTTGATACTGTATTATTGGCTATTCTAGAGCCGTCGAACCTCCTTCTCGGATGGTTGCAGTATACTTGTGGGCCGTGAGCCAGTTATTGGATCCCGCGAGGATCGTTATCATTGTCTTATCATATAGACATGCTAGTTTACTACTAGTCCGCAGATATTTCTGTTATTATGCTAATTCCAATCTCTGGAACTTGATATTACTGTTTTCCAACTGAAAAATGATAAAAGAGTTTTCAAAAACTACTTTTGAGCTTGCGAGGCTGTATCTGCATATTAGCCGACTAGTAGTGGATCGGGCTGCGCGCCGCAGCGAGATATATATATGTTGTATCGGGCTGCACACCGCAGTAAATCTCTATGAGATGTGCTTGGGCTGTTGGAGCCCCTCCGGAGTCTGAACCCCCACAGTGAGCACGGGTACCCAAAATTGGAGTCGGGCTACGCGCCGTAGCGGTCATATCATGCATTGCATTGCATTTAGCTACATCTCCTAGCTGTTATGCTATTTATTGGTATTTGTTGGTACAGGTACGGTGAATATTGATTCTATGACAGGGTAGCCGACTATAGCTTTACATAGTGCTTTATCGTGGAATTCTTATCCGCGCTTGTCTTACCCTTGTTTATTACCACCGAGTCCGGCGATACTCATTTTACTCCCCGCACCTTGTGTGCGATCCGAGTACCTCTCGAGCGGTGATCCGATAGGTCGTGCGAGGCAACATCCGTGGGATATACGAGGTAGTCGCAAAGTCCGCAGGACCCGATATTCCTTCCTACTCGTCTTTTGATTTTGTATTGACATTTCTTTCCGCACTTGGTATTTTTGTAAACCTTTACACACTTACGTTCATAGTAGAGGCTCATGACTCTCGACCCTTCGGTCTATGGGAGTTAGTATATTTTGGGACTTGGTTTCCCCGTTGTTGGTATAAGTATTACTATTGTTTCATATTTTGAAATGCTTAAATGGGTTAAAGAGAGCTTCTAGCTCCGTTGTTGCTATTGATTTATCAGGCTGGGTTAGCAATGTGCTGGGCGCCATCACGACCGGATTTGGGGTCGTGACAAGTTGGTATCAGAGCCTAGGTTTACTAGGCCTCATGAGTCTTGAGCCGGTTAGTAGAGTCTTGTGGATCGGTACGGGGACGCCCGTACTTATCCTCGGGAGGCTGCGAACCTTTAGGAAAACTTCACTTTTCTTGAACTCTATCGTGCGATCTTGTTGTTCTGAGAACTGAACTTCTATATTCTATTCTCTCGCAGATGGCGAGAACGCGAGCATCGGGACGAGGTGGACGACCTCCATTGCCACCCGTTAGAGGCCGTGGGCGCGATCGTGCTAGAGGTAGAGGTAGGGCGGCTGAGGCAGTACCAGCTGACCCGCCTGTTGTACCAGTTCAGGAGCAGCCCCCAGTGGTTGATGCTCCAGCAGCCCCAGTTCAGGGCCAGACTATATCTATTGCTATTCCTGGTCTTCAGGAGACTCTTGCTCAAATATTATCGGTGTGTTCCGGCTTGGTTCAGGTGGTTTCAGCTACCGCTACTGTAGCGACATCTCAGACAGGGGGTGGTCAGCAGACCCCTGCAGCTCGCACACCTGAGTAGGTTGTTCAGGGACTTCAGACGCCAGAGGTGGTCCCCGCTCAGGTGGTTGGACCGGTTATTCCTCCAGCTGCACCAGCTCCTGCTCCAGAGCATATGGTTCAGGTTATGCCCGACGACGAGCAGCGTCATCTCGAGAGATTTGGTAGACTTCAGCCACCCCATTTCAGTGGCGTTGAGGGCGAGGATGCCCAGGGTTTCTTGGACAAGTGTCAGAGGATGTTGCGGACGGCTGGTATTCTTGAGTCCAGCGGAGTTTCATTTACTACCTTTCAGTTCACCGGTCCCGCATTTGATTGGTGGGAAGAGTTTGAGAGGCGTAGGCCTGCAGGAGCAGCACCTCTCACATGGCAGCAGTTCTCTACTCTCTTTCTAGAGAAATATGTACCACAGTCTCGTCGCGAGGAGCTACGTTGCTAGTTCGAGTGGTTGGTTCAGGGCGACATGTCTGTGACCCAGTATGAGCTCGGATTCACACGGTTGGCTAGGCATGCCACATGGATGATCCCTAATGATAGGGAGAGGATCAGGAGGTTCATTGATGGCCTCAATTACTCTATCCGCATTCTTATGACCAGAGAGAGAGTTTTGTCATCATCGTTTGAGCAGGTTGTTGATATGGCACGCTCCATTGAGGCGGATCGTCGCCGAGAGAGAGAGGAGCGGGAGGCCAAGAGGCCTCGTGGTTCGGGCAGTTTCAGTGGTGCTCCATCTAGAGGGCATTCCCAGCAGAGCAGAGGTCGCTCATCTAGACCTTCTCATTCAGGCCGCCCAGAGCAGAGCGGAGGTTCTTATGGTCGTGGTCGACAGGGGTTTCAGCAGGTCAGTCATCACTTAGTGCCCTTCCAGCCCAGGGTGCAGCACCTACTTCATCAGCCCAGGGTTCTTCTGTGGCGAGGGGTTCCCTTCAGTCCCCTTCTCCAGCACCAGGTGCATGTTATGAGTGTGGTGAGTTTGGCCACATGAGGAGACAGTGCCCTCGACTCCGTAGGGACAGGACTCGGCAGAGGGATCAGCCCTCATCTTCAGCACCATCTCAGTCTAGTAGAGGTGGAGGTCAGTCTTCTCGTGGTCGCCCCAGGGGCGAGGAGAGATCTGGTGGAGGCCAGGCACATTTCTATGCACTTCCTGACAGGCGCGATGCAGTTGCCTCCGATGCAGTGATTACAGGTATCATTTCTGTCTGTCACGGAGATGCCTCTGTTCTATTTGATCCAGGATCCACATATTCTTACGTGTCCTCTTATTTTGCACATCATTTGGGTGCGACTCGTGGTAGTCTTGATTTTCCTGTTCATGTATCCACCCCCGTGGGTGATACGATCATTGTGGATCATGTCTATAGATCCTGTGTTATATCTATTGGGGGTCTGGAGACCCAGGCAGATTTGTTATTGTTGGGAATGGTGGACTTTGATGTCATATTGGGTATGGACTGGTTGTCTCCGTACCATGCTATATTGGACTGTCATGCTAAGACAATTACGTTGGCCATTCCTGGTATTTCTCAGATTGAGTGGCGGGGTTCGACTGATTTCGTCCCTAGCCATGTTATTTCGTTCTTAAAAGCTCAGAAGATGGTTGAAAAAGGGTGCTTATCCTACTTAGCTTTTGTGAGAGATGTGGGAGCTGAATCTCCTAGCATTGATTCTGTACCTGTTGTGAGGGACTTCCCAGATGTATTCCCCTCAGACCTGCCGGGCATGCCGCCGGACAGGGATATTGATTTTGGCATTGACTTGGTGCTGGGCACTCAGCCCATATCCATTCCTCCTTATCGGATGGCACCAACTAAGTTGAAAGAACTAAAAGAGCAGCTTCAAGAACTTCTAGATACGGGTTTCATCCGTCCTAGTGTGTCTCCGTGGGGTGCGCCGGTATTATTTGTTAAAAATAAAGATGGTTCCATGCGAATGTGTATTGATTATAGGCAATTGAACAAAGTAACAGTGAAGAACAAGTACCCTCTACCGCGCATAGATGATTTGTTTGATCAGTTACAGGGTGCGAGGGTGTTTTCTAAGATCGACCTTCGTTCAGGCTATCATCAGCTGAAGATCAGGGACTCGGATATTGTGAAGACTGCATTCAGGACCCGATATGGTCATTATGAGTTTCTTGTGATGTCTTTTGGGCTGACCAACGCACCAGCAGCATTTATGCATCTGATGAACAGTGTGATCAGGCCTTATTTGGATTCATTTGTGATTGTGTTCATTGATGACATTCTAGTCTACTCCCGTAGTCAGGAAGAGCATGCTCAGCATTTGAGTATTGTGTTGCAGAGATTGAGGGAGGAGAAACTATATGCTAAATTCTCCAAGTGCGAGTTTTGGCTCGAGTCCATAGCATTTCTGGGACATGTGGTGTCTCGTGATGGTATTCAGGTTGATCAGAAAAAGATAGAGGCGGTGCAGAGTTGGCCTAGACCGTCCTCAGCTACAGAGATCAGGAGTTTTCTTGGCTTGGTGGGGTATTATCGTCGGTTTGTTCAGGGATTTTCATCCATTGCTTCTTCATTGACTAAATTGACCCAGAAGGGTGCACCATTCGTGTGGTCGGATGAGTGCGAAGGGAGCTTTCAGAAGCTCAAGATAGCTTTGACCACAGCTCTAGTGTTAGTACTGCCATCAGCTTCAGGTTCATATACCATTTATTGTGATGCCTCGAGAGTGGGGATAGGTTGTGTGTTGATGCAGGAAGGTAAGGTGATTGCTTATGCTTCTCGGCAGTTGAAGCCGCATGAGAAGAACTATCCTGTTCATGACTTGGAGCTAGCCGCCATTGTTCATGCATTGAAGATTTGGAGGCAGTATTTGTACGGCGTGTGTTGTGAGGTGTATACCGACCATCGTAGTCTCCAGCACTTGTTCAAACAGAAAGACCTTAATTTGAGACAACGGAGATGGCTAGAGTTGCTGAAGGATTATGACATTACTATATTATATCATCCGGGGAAGGCCAATGTGGTGGCCGATGCTTTGAGCCGGAAGGCGGTCAGTATGGGGAGCTTGGCATATATTCCAGCTGAGGAGAGGCCATTTGCTCATGATGTTCAGGTGCTAGCCAATCCGCTAGTGAGGTTAGATATTTCGGAGCCCAGCCGGGTATTGCCTTGTGTTGTATCTCGGTCATCTCTATATGATCGTATTCGTGAGCGTCAGTATGATGATCCACATTTGGCTGTCCTTAGGGACAGAGTCCAGCATGATGATGCTAGAGATGTCACCATTGATAGTGACGGCGTATTGAGGATGCAGGGCCGGATATGTGTGCCCAATTTTGATGGCCTTCGTGAGTTGATTCTGGAGGAGGCCCATAGCTCGCGGTATTCTATCCATCCAGGAGCCGCGAAGATGTATCAAGATTTGAAACAGCACTATTGGTGGAGAAAGATGAAAATGGACATTGTCGGACATGTAGCACGGTGCCTCAACTGTCAGCAGGTTAAGTACGAGCATCAGAGGCCCGGTGGTGTATTTCAGCGCATTGATATTCCCTGAGTGGAAATGGGAAAGGATCACCATGGACTTTGTTACTGGACTCCCTCGGACGGCGAGGAAGTTTGATTCTGTATGGGTGATTGTGGATAGACTGACCAAGTCAGCTCACTTTATTCCAGTTAGCACTACCTACTCATCGGAGCGGTTGGCGGCGATCTTTATTCGAGAGATTGTTCGGTTGCATGGAGTCCCAGTGTCTATCATATCCGACAGGGGTACTCAGTTCATTTCTCAGTTTTGGAGAGCATTTCAGCGAGAGATAGGTACACGGGTTGAGTTGAGTACAGCATTTCACCCCCAGACAGACGGACAGTCTAAGCGCACTATTCAGATCTTGGAAGATATGTTGCGAGCTTGTGTGATTGACTTTGGTGGTTCGCGGGATGAGTTCCTACCACTTGCTGAGTTTGCCTACAACAACAGTTATCAGTCGAGTATTCGGATGGCCCCGTATGAGGCATTGTATGGCAGGCGGTGTAGATCCCCCGTGGGATGGTTTGAGCCTGGTGAGGTTAGATTGATAGGGACTGAGTTAGTCCGGGATGCTCTAGATAGAGCAAAGTTGATCCAGGAGAGGCTTCGTACAGCACAGTCTCGTTAGAAGAGTTATGCGGACCGTAGAGTTCGAGAGTTGTCTTTCATGGTTGGTGACAGAGTATTGTTGAAGATTTCACCTATGAAGGGTGTCATGAGGTTTGGGAAGAAAGGAAAGTTGAGTCCCGGGTACATTGGTCCTTTTGAGATACTTAGGAGAGTTGGAGAGGTGGCATATGAGTTGGCCTTGCCGCCCAGCTTATCCAGCGTTCATCCAGTATTCCATGTGTCTATGCTCCGAAGTACATTGGAGATCCGTCTCATGTATTAGATTTCAGCACCATTCAGCTTTGATGGTGATCTATCCTATGATGTGGAGCCTATTGCCATTTTGGGACGTCAGGTGAGAAAATTGAGGTCTAAGGAGATTGCATCAGTTAAGGTTCGGTGGAGAGGTCGACCCGTGGAGGAGGCCACTTGGGAGATCGAGCGGGAGATGCGGAGCAGATATCCTCACTTGTTTGAGACTTCAGGTATGTTTCTTGACCCGCTCGAGGACGAGCGTTTGCTTAAGAGGGGAGAATGTGACGACCCGGCCCGTCGTCACGAGAATTACCACCCCGTTATGTTGTAAATACATGTTTTATGATTTTATATCAGTGTTAGAGTCTATCGGGTGAGTTAGGAGTGAATTTGATTGAAAATGAGGCATATAGCCTTCTTGAAGGAAACTTGAATAAGGAAAGTCAACTCGGAGTTGACTATTTGGTTAGAGGGCTCGGAATCGGATTCTGATGATTCGGTTAGTTCCGGAAGGTGATTCGTGACTTAGGGGAGCGATCGGAATTGAATTTGGAGGCCCGGTGTAGAAATAGGCTTGAATTGGCTAAGGTCGAATTTTGGCGAAATCCGAACGGTAGGTGAGATTTTGATCCGGGGGTCGGAATGGAATTCCGACACTTGCAGTAGCTCCGTTAGGTGATTTTGGATGTGCCTGCAAAATTTCAGGTCATTCGGACGTCGTTTGGTCGGTTTTGATTGAATGTGTAATTCGGAATGTTTTATGGAATTTAGGCTTCAATTTGATGTGAATTATGGGTTTTGGTGTTATTAGACGTGTTTTGAGGATTGGAGCAAGTTCGAAAGATGTGTTGGTGTGTTTGGATGAGGTCCCGGGGGCCTCGGGGTGATTCCGGATGGTTAAACGGGAGAAAATGTGGAAAATTGCAGGTTTTTGAGTCTGTTCTGTTGTTTCCGCTCCTGCGGAAATGGGAGCGCAGGAGCGAGTCCGCAGGAGCGGACAAGAAGGCGCAGAAGCGGGATAGACCGCTGAAGCGGAGCCTGGCCCGCAGGAGCGGCTTCGCTGAAGCGAGTGGGCGATCGCAGAAGCGGTCCTGAGGCGCGATGGGGAGGTCCGCAGAAGCGGGTGGTCGATCGCGGAGGCGAGTCCGCAGGAGCGGACTCTTGATCGCAGAGGCGGAGAGGACCGCAGGAGTGGATGAAAATCCACCGAAGCGGACTCGTAGGAGCGGTCCTTGGATCGCTGGTGCGGAAATGGCCAAAAGGGCCTGGGTTCGCAAAAGCGAACAAAAGGTCACAGAAGCAGTTCCGCAGGGGCGGAATTTTATCCGCAGAAGCGAAAATCGCTGTGAGTTAAGTGTATCAGAAGTTAGAAAAATTTCAGAAATATTTCACACATTTGGGTCTCGGCTTTAGAGGCGATTTGGGCGATTTTGAAGAGAAACTCAAGGGAAATCATCGGGTAATCAACTATGGACTTAAACTATGATTAGTATTGGTAATATTATGCAATTATATCATGAAAATGGAGGAATTTGGGGTAATTTATGGAGGATTTAGCCCTAGGCTTGAACTTTACAAAATCTAGGTTTTGAATGGCCAAATGGAGTCCGAATTTGGTAAAATGGATATGCTTAGACTCGTATCGAGATGAGGGTTCCGAATATGTGACTTGTAATTTTTCGGCAAGCGTACCGAAAGTCGGGTTTTGACAACTTTGGGAATTTTGATGTAAATTGAGTTATATTGATTGGGTGTCGTCCCATTGGCCTAATTTGTTGTGTTTCTACCTGTATTTGATCAGATTCTACACGTGCGGAGCTTGATTCTCGTGGAAAGGGCATCGCGGAATAGTCGTCGCACTGTATTAAGGTGAGTAATAGATGTGGGTGATGACCAGCGGGTTCGAAACCCCGGTATACCACTTTGTGACGCCTGTATAGCGGCGAGACACGCACACTCTTGAGAGTGCGGGGTCGATCATGAACTGGAGACTATAGATTAGTCCAACCTGTTGATACTATATTATTGGCTATTCTCGAGCCGTTGAACCTCCTTCTTGTACGGTTGAGTATATTGTGGGCTGTGAGCCACTTATTGGATCCCGCGAGGATCGTTATCATTGTCTTATCATATAGACATGCTAGTTTACTACTAGTCCGCAACTATTTTTGTTATTATGCTAATTCCAATCTCTGGAACTTGATATTACTGTTTTCCAACCGAAAAATGATAAAAGAGTTTTCAAAAACTACTTTTGAGCCTGCGAGGCTGTATCTGCATATTAGCTGACTAGTAGTGGATCGGGCTGCGCGCACGCAGCGAGATATATGTTGGATCGGACTGCACGCCACAGTAAATCTCTATGAGATGTGCTTTGGCTGTAGGAGCCCCTCCGGAGTCTGAACCCCCACAGTGAGCACGGGTACCCAAAAATTTAGAGTCGGGCTACGCGCCGTAGCGGTCATATCATGCATTGCATTGAATTTAGCTATATCTGCTAGCTGTTATGCTATTTATTGGTATTTGTTGGTACAGGTACAGTGAATATTAATTCTGTGACAGGGTAGCTGACTATAACTTTACATAGTGCTTTATCGTGGAATTCTTATCTGCGCTGTCTTACCCTTGTTTATTACCACTGAGTCTGCCAGTACTCATTTTACTCCCTGCACCTTGTGTGCAGATCCAGGTACCTCTCGGCAGTGATCCAGTAGCTGTGCGAGGCGACATCTGTGGGATATACGAGGTAGCTGCAGAGTCCGCAGGACCCGATATTCCTTCCTACTGTCTTTTGATTTTGTATGGACATTTCTTTCCGCACTTGGTATTTTTGTAAACCTTTACACACTTACGTTCAGTAGAGGCTCATGACTCTCTTGACCCTTCGGTCTATGGGAGTTAGTATATTTTGGGACTTGGTTTCCCCGCTGTTGGTATAAGTATTACTATTGTTTCATATTTTGAAATGCTTAAATGGGTTAAAGAGAGCTTCTAGCTCCGTTGTTGCTATTGATTGATCAGGCTGGCTTAGCAATGTGCTGGGCGCCATCACGACCGGATTTGGGGTCGTGACAGTGTCTATGCTCCGAAAGTATGTTGGGAACCTATCGCATGTGTTGCATTTCAGTAATATTCAGCTTGATGATGACTTGACTTATGATGTGGAGCCTATAGCTATATTGGGTCGATATTTGCGGAGATTGAGGTCTAAGAATTTAGCGTCAGTGAAGGTGCAGTGGAGAAGTCGGCCCGTGGAGGAGGCCATTTGAGAGACCGGGCGGGAGATACAGAGCAGATATCCTCACTTGTTTGAGACTCCATGTATGTTTCTTGACTCGCTCGAGGACAAACATTTGTTTTACTTGGGGATGATGTGATGACCCGGCCCATCGTCACATGAGTTAACGGCCCATTTCCCCCTTATTGTGTTTCTTCATATTTCTATATCAGTATTAGAGTTTATTAGGTGTAATTGAATTGGTTCTGGTTGAAAATAAGGCATATAACCTCTTAGAAGGGAGTTTATTTCAGAAAAATCAATCGGAAGTTGACTATGTGGTTAGAGGGATTGGATGTGAATTCCGGTGGTTTGTTTAGCTTCGGGAGGTGATTTGTCACTAAGGATAGCGATCGGAATTGAATTTGGAGGTCCAGTGTAGAAATAGGTTTGAATTGGCGAAGTTGGAATTTTGGCAGAATCCGGATGATAGGTGAGATTTTGATCTGGGAGTCGGAATGGAATTCCGAGAGTTGTAGTAGCTTCTTTAGATGATTTTGGATATGTCTGCAAATCTTTAGGTCATTTGGACATCATTTGGTCGGGTTTTTGATCGAATGTTAATTTCGGAAGTTATAATGGAACTTAGGCTTGAATCCATCATGATTTGATGATTTTTGTGTTTAAGGACGTGTTTTTATGATTAGAACAATTCCGTATCATGTTTTGGAGTAGGTTGGTGGTTTTTGTTGAGGTCCCAAGGGCCTCGGGGTGATTTCGGGGGTTCAAACGGACCATGTTTGGTTGTTGGAAGCTGCTGAATTGTAGCAGTTATTGCAGTAGAAGTTTGTTCTATGCGATCGCATATAGTAGGTTGCTATCGCACAGTAGTGGGAATTGAAGAAATGCAATCGAATGGCGTTGTCCGCGATCACATAGGAGGTTTTGTGGGGCAGCATATTTTTGTACTATGTGATCGCATGAGACGGGGTGCGATCGCATAGGTATGTGAAGGTGAGCAGTGCGATCGCATAGGCTTAAGTGCATTCGCATAGAGTATTTTTCGTCATTTCGATCGCATGGTAAGGGCTGCGAACGCATAGAGGAAATGTCTGGGCGGACAGAAGGGTTTTATAACATAACATCCGCTAGCTAAAATCCATTTCCACCATTGTTGGGCACATTTATGAGCTACTGGACGAGAGAGTAAGAGTATTTCACCTAGGTTTCGATTGGAGGTAAGTTTTATGAGCTAATTACGTGATTTTATTGTAGAATCATCATCAAAATCCCTGAAAATTGGGTGGAAATTGGAGAATTTAGGGCTTGGTTTTTGGTATTGAAAATTTGGAATTTTAAGGGACTATTTTACTCAAATTTTGATAAACTTTATAGGTATGGACTGGTGGCGAAACGATGATTCCGAAAATGTGAATTTCATAATTTTTCGATAAGTGGTCCCGGGGCTCGGGTTTTGCCAACTTCGTGTTTTTGGGTGTTTTTTGAGTTATATCAATTGGGTTATGTGCATTAGAATATTTTGATATATTCCAATTGGTTGATCAGATTTGGCACCCGCGGAGGTCGATTCTAGACTGAAAGGCTTTGCGGACTAGTCTCAGAGCCGGTTTGAGGTGAGTAATAGATTTGGATGATGACCTGAGGGTTTGAAACCCCGATATATCACACTGTGACGTTGTATTAAGGCGAGACATGTACTATACGGTGAGTGTGGGGTCGATTGGGATTAGTGACTATGGCTTAGTCCACCCGAGTGGTATTACTATATTGTTGGCTATTAATGAGCCGGTAAACCACCTACTTGGATGGTTATGGATATATTATGGCTGTGTGCTAGCTATTTGGATACCGTGAGGATCATTATCACTATTTCTATGATTTATAGCATGTTTTCATGATATCATCCTGAGCTAAACACTGTTTAAACATGATTCGCAGATTCTGAGATTCTGAATACCTAGTTCTATAATTAGTGTTAAACGAACTAAAAATGGTAAGTTATTTGTGCCTTTGAGGCTTGCATGCATGTAGCTGGATTGATAGTGAATCGGACTGCACGACGCAACATATGTTACTATGATATTGCACTTGGCATGTAGGAGCCCCTTCGGAGTCTAAATTCCCACAGTGAGCGCGGGTACCCAAATTGATCGGGCTACGCGCCATAGCGTTCATGTGAATTTGCATTGCATTCATGCTGTTATACTTATCTGCTTTATCAGTTATTGTTGTTCACGAGATTTACATTGTTAAAAAGAAATGAAACACTGTTATAACTTTACTATGTGGTATTTTGGGATTTCTTGCCTTCAATATCATTATACATGTCTATTACCGCTGAGTTAGAAGTACTCACTTTACTCCCTGCACCTTGTGTGCAGATCCAGGTACCTCAGGACATAGTGGATCTTTAGCTACTTCTCAAAGTATATTCCGGAGCTTGTCGAGGCATCTGCCTGGCGTCCGCAGGACCCGACTCCTCCATTATTACTCTGTTTTTTTACATTTCTGTGTATTCAGTTTATGATATACTTCAACATTATTATATGCTATTCTGGTAGAGGCTTTTGACTCGTGATCCCCATATCTCTGGGACGATGTTTGTACTGGTTTATTGGGTTGTTTCTATATATTTTCTAAATTTCAGATATTTCTTCGTTATTAATGATTTTGAATAAAGAATGTGAGCTTTTAGCTCGGAATGTGTGGATGATTGGTTGGGCTTTCCTAGCAATGTGCTGGGCTCCATCACGGCCGGGTTTGGGGTCGTGACACATCCTTCAAGAGAGCGTCAGGCTCAAACATTTTGAGACACATGTGTGGCTCAGTTTGTTTCATTTCTAACACATGAGGAACTTCATTTGATGGCTTGTCTAAAGGAGTTTCCCATTGATCAAGGTCCAACGACAATTGGCTAGGTTCACACAATTCTATGGCATGCAAAGCATCTATGCACATCACCCTACTTGAATCATAATTCATTTCATGATCTAGACGTGTGGATAGAAGGGGATCTTCGACATTAATCACATAACGTTTCTCATCCATTATCACAGTCGTGACAATGTCAACAAAGGAACACACCTTGGTGCTATTTGGCTGCTTCATGGACTTGCACACCGGGAAAACTACCTTCTCATCACCCATACGGAATGTTAACTCTCCGGCTTCGACATCAACCAAGAATAATCGGGACATCAAAGTCCACCTCATAATCCGATATAACAAAATCAACTGGCAAAATGAATTTATCCACTCGCATAAGGACGTCAGCAATGATACCCAAGGGCCTATTCATCGACTGGTTTGCCATTTGAAGTCTCATCGAGGTTGCTTGTGGTTGACCAATTCCAAAGGTTTTAAAGATTGAATATGGCATCAAGTTTATACTCACCCCTAAGTCACAAATGTCTTTTGAAAAGTCGGCACTTCCAATGGTAAACGAGATAGTGAAAGCTCCTGGATCCTCTAGCTTTGGGGCCATGGAATGCACTATAGAACTCATTTCATATGTCACTGGTATTGTATTACAATACATGGACCTCTTCTTAGTTACTAACTCCTTCATAAATTTGGCATACCCCATCATTTTCTCAAGTGCCTCAACTAACGACACGTTGATCGTAAGACTCTTCATCATTTCTATGAACTTCTTGAACTAGTGGTCACTTTTGTTCTTAGCTAAACATTGAGGATACGGCATAGGGGGCATAGGGAAAGGTGCATTGGCTTTGGGCACCATCGTCTCGGGTATATCAACAACGTGTTCCCTAGACGGGTTCACGGAATCTTGAGTCTCTTTCTCATCCTCCTCATCAATATCAATTCGCATATCATTGTTTGCACTTGTTTCAACCATATCATTAGCATTTGATAGTTCATTATCATCATGCGACGTAACATCAATATCCACAACACATTTCTCTCTTGAGGCTGCACATCACCGCCTCTCCCACTTCTTGTTGTGGCCACCATCACTTGGTTGGTATTATCACCCTTTGGGTTTACTGCCGTATCACTTGGTAACGTGCCCTTGGGGTGAGTATTCACGGCTTGAGAAAGTTGTCCTAGTTGCACTTCCAAGTTCCGATTAGATGTATTGTGAGAGGCCAATTGTGTATTGGAATCTTGGTTCTTTTTCATGATGTGTTCAAACATATTCTCAACTCTACCCAAATCGTTTCCTGAAGAACTCGGGCCTTGAGTGGTAAACAGAAGCGGGTTGTTCGGTTGTTGAAACATCGGAGGCTTTTGAAAGACTTGCCCCAGATTTCCTTGACCGCCATTGTTGTGCCACCCACCTTTACCATATTTGTTGTTTCCATTTCAATTTCCACCATTGTTACCTTGGTTCCCCCAATTGTTGTTTTGGTTATTCTAATTTCCACCTCCTTGTTGATTGCCCCAATTTCCTTGGGACCGCCATTGTTGATTTCCCTAGTTTCCTCTATTGACAATCCTCACTTTACTCATCATATCACTCGTTCGCATAATTACCAACATCATCATAGTTGTCACAATTTCCTTGAGGTTGTTACCCTCTTTGCTTTCTTTTCATCATGTTCACTCATTCTATGGAATTCACTTGGCGTGGGTTTTGAACTTGTTACAATTGTGCCTTTGAATTGGCTCATTATTGTTATGAGTTCGGAATGGCTGGCCGTGATCATGCAACTTCTTATGCAAATGTATGACATTAGAATCACCTTGAGGAATGTTTGCTCGACTTTTCCACACTGAATAAGTATCGGCCATTTCATCTAACACATCACAAACTTCATTGTATGGGAGCTTCATAAAATTTCCACCGGCCAATTGGTTCACTATACTTTGGTTGGTTGTGTTGATGCCCCTATAGAATGTTTGTTGAATCATCACATCAGCCATATCATTATTTGGACACTCTTTAACCATAGTTCTAAATCTCTCCCATATTTCATGCAAAGGTTCTGCTAGCTCTTGTTTGAAAGCGAAAATTTCATCACGGAGCGCTGCCATTTGACGTGGAGAAAAGAACTTGGCAATGAACTTGTCCGCCAATTCATCCCATGTTGTGATGGAATGATTTGGAAGTCTTTCTAACCAATCCAATGCTTTACCCCGAAGAGAGAACGGGAAAAGCCTCAATTTCAAAATATCCTCTAACACATTTGTTTGATTACTCCACCAGCAAGTATCTACAAACCTCTTCAAGTTCTTGTATGCATTTTTGTCAGAGGCACCCATAAAATACCGTCTTTGCTCGAGAGGTGTCAACATGATATTGGTGATTTGAAAAATCCCCACCCAGATTCGGGGAGGAACTATGGCACTTGCATAACCCTGGTTTGGAAGGAATCTTGGAGCTACTCTTGGTGGACGCCGAGGAGGGTCTTGGATTTGGTCATTTGGATTTGCATTGGCATTTCTAGCTCTCCTTGGTACTTGATGTACCGGAAGCTCATATTGCTCAACCTCTTCAACCTCCACCCCCGCGACATCGTTGTCAAGAGGGACATTTCTGTTTAAAGCCATTTGTATCTGATGGATCGACACAAAATAAAGTTAGTAAAAAGAACAAAAGAGAAGCAAAACACAAAACTACCTATGCAAACTGTCAACACCGTAAGCTCCCCAGCCACAACACCAAAAAGTGATCGCAGTGTACTCAACCTTACACAACGGTAGGAGGAGAAGGAGCTAAAACTTTTACCCGAATGGTGCTATCGGGGTCGATTTTCCACAGGGAGCTTGGAATGGAGTTGTGTATTTGTATAGACTAAGAATGCGTTTGGGCTGCTAATTGCAATTGCACTTCCAGCATTTTTTGATTTTCTATTATCAACTACTATTATCAACTAAGAGTTAAAACTAAATCACGCAAAGGAAATATTTGCGAAGTTGAAATTAATATAGAGAAAGGAACTAGGGTCATGGCATCACCTAGGTGGTTAACTAACGGGTAGAAGCTACTAACAATAGATTGACATATTTGGGATCATTGTTATAATCATTGCACAATTGCACCCACTCTCACACCTCTCAGTAGAGAGAGCGATTTTTCCCAATTGACTCTCTTTGGACCAATTGGGTAGGCCAATTAGACCAAGCAACTAGGGTTCAAGTAGGGTGATTACACTCCCGAGGTTTAACCCGTCAATTGGGACTACCATTTCTCATGGGTCAATCCCAATTCCTTGTTGGGTCAATTTTGGGGGTCATAGACTCTCTTTCTCAAGAAGAGTCAAAACCCATTAAGCTAGAATCAATATTTGCCACCACCGATCCTTAATTAAACCATAAAATTAACCCAAATAACAAACACCCAGTATCAATCTATCATTAAGAAGCAACACCCATCAATTACCCACACTAGGGTTGAACCACAACCCTAGCTAATAGGTTTAGCTAGACATAACAGAAGAAGAAACAGAAGAAGAAACAACCATGTTAATTAATTGCTAGTGTTAAACTATAGTAATTTATGATGAAATAAGCTAAAAATGCCCAAAATAAGCTAGAACGTATGTCTCACGAGCGCAACAGCTATCTGGTGTAAAAAACTTAACCTAAAAATGGAAAAATATTCTATTTATTGTAGGTTGGAAAAACTGGAGAAAAATTCCCCGCGGGGGTTAGTGCAGGTTGCACAAACACGACCACAGCCGCACTTGGCTATTGGACTTCTAAATCTTGCTCTCGAAAACAGGTGATGCGGACCGCATAATATTGCTACGTGATTTGCATGGAGACCTGCGCGGACCGTGTGAACTTGTTGTGCGGCCGCATGAAAGGCTTATGTTTGGGCTTTGAACTCCTATGGTACGGATCGCATGAACCTGTTGTACGACTGTGCAGACCACGTGAACTTGACCATGGCCGTGTTGCTTGCTACTGGAAAATGACATATTTTTGAACTTATTTGGCGCGACCGCATATCAAGATTGTGTAGCCGCATGAGGTGAGAGAGGACCGCATGATTTGGACCGCGGCCGCATGGATGGGATTTGTAACTTGTGCCTTCTCTGATATTATCCGATGCAGAAGCATGACATGATGGTGCGTCCTACACCAAGCTTTGAATTTCATCACTTCAATGATATTTGACACTTGAGCAGGTTTCACTTTCTTTTGAGCCTATCTTATCGAGCAGCAAGTTGTAAGTATTTTGGGGCTATTTTGTGGCAATTCATACACAAATCATAGGCATGTGTGGGCGTAAAATGTGTTAAAAACATAGTTATCAACCTCACGAATGAGTTGCCTTGAAGCTTGCTTCATCGTGTTCACATCAGTATCCACGCGATAGCGTAGACCTAAATCTTGGACCATAGCCTTTTTCTCTTCGCGTTCGCATCCTTCCCAATTGTGAACGCCATGGTCAGTTAAGTCAAACCTTCGTGAACGCGACTCCCTTTCCACGAAATCAAAGTGCAACTTTGGCCAGCTATATTTTTAAGTTCAGTGTCACGACCCAAACCCCGGTCGTCATGGCGCTCAGCACATTGCTAGGAAAGCCCAACCATGTTATCCAATTTGCCAACCAGTTATTGAATAGCAATGATCAATTAGCATTATTTGCTTGTTTTCATAACAAAGAAGAAGTGCGAAAACGAAATACACAAATACATCCCCAATGATATCGGTGTCACAAGTCTGATCCTCTACATATGGAAAATATCCTATACAATCCAAGTCTAGGCAGAATAGTAAAAGACAAAATGATAGAGAGGGAGAAATCAGGTCCTGCGGACGTTGGCAGCTACCTCGAAGTCTCCTCAGAATAGTAATAATGAAGCAGTTACGATAGCTCAACTGCCCTCCTGAACCTATGGATCTGCACAAAAAGAGCAGGGGAGTGGTGTGAGTATATTTCAACTCAGTGAGTAATAATAGTAAATAACAACTGAAAGTAAGAACACCTATACTGTCACTAAATAGTTCTAAGGGGGGTACCCTTACTGGTAAGTAATCTCTATAGTGAATAATCCCATTTCCAGGCCACATGTGCCTCACAACGGTGCCATACTGACCTAGTCCTCATTCATACTTCTGCGGCGTACAACCGATCCAATATATCTATAATGCTGCGGCGTGCAGCTCGCTCCAATATATATAACGCTGCGGTGTGTAGCCCGCTCCAATATATATAACGCTGCGACATGCAGCCCGCTCTAATATATATAACGCTGCGGCGTGCAGACCGCTCCATTTAACATTGACGGTGCTCACTGGGGTGTATACAGACTTCAGAGGGGCTCCCTCAGCCCAAGCGCTATGATATTGCGGCGTGCAGTCCGATCCACACATACATCACTGTGGCGTGCAGTTCCGATCCAATATATATATATATATATATATATATATACTGCTGCGGCGTGTAGCCCGATCCAACAATATATAGCAGCTCTCACTGGGAATGTGTGCAGACTCCGAAAGGGCTCCTATAGCTCAAGCGAAATAGTATTACGGCACGCAATCCGGTCCACATGTATATTACTGTGGCGTGCAGTCCGGTCCACATGTATATTATTATGGCGTGCAGTCCGATCAACATGTATATTACTGCGGCGTGCAGTCCGACCCAATATATATAGTATATAATGTTGCGGTGTGCATGCCGATCCAATATATATGTACATATATGAAAAATGCTACTGCATCCAGCCCGATCCGGTATGTATAGCCATACCTCACAGTGGGTCCTCGACCCTATCTGAGTCAATATAGACTTGGCCTCTCACGCCCACTCAGCTAGAACGGGGAATCCACCCCGGGTAGTCTCTCTCAAAGTACACATCTAGTATTGGCTCATGATATGCTATACAGCTATAACTACGGCTGAGTGTATGTATCCAGCATGATATAATGGTCACTTAGCTCTACAGGCTTCCCTAATACTCTACAAATCGGCACAAGGCCCCAACATGGCTACTAGCCCAATTACACAGTCATAAGCGCAATCTTAGTCATAATACAGAGTAAGGCTATCAACTGGGAAGGACCAATTCCTAATTCCAAGAAACAATACCACCACACTCGTCACACGATGCGTGTTCCATCTCAGCATTGCACTGTATAGTGCAAGTACAGGGTTTCAAACCCCCTAGTACATCATTTATTACCACCACTCACCTCGAACCGGTAGAAGTCCTAGCTCGCTTTGTGCTTGCCTCGCAAATAAACCTCTTCGGATGCCAAATCTGCTCAAAATCAATGAGAATACATCAATATAGGCTAATTAGACATAACCCAATCGAAATAACACGATTTACACCAAAACCCACAAAGTAGTCAAAATGCGACTTTCGGTACACGTCTCGAAATATTATGAAACTCACATTTTCGGAATCCTCGTGTCTCCACGAGTCCGTACATACCAAGAACTCCCGATTCGGACCGCAAATGGTCCTTCAAATCCCCATTTTAACTTCTCTAACTTCTTCTATGCGATCGCAGCCCAAGGCTCGCGATCGCATAGAGCAATTCCGCTCTGCAATTTCTGCTGCACTTTTGCAGCCCAAATTTGCCCATTAACCATCCGAAATCACCTCGGTGCCCTCGGGACCTCAACTAAAAATACAGATACGATCTATTACATCATTCAAACTTGTTCAAGTCATAAAATCACTATCGAAATCACCAAAATCATCCGTTTTCAACAAATTTAAGCTTAAGTTCAACTATAACTTTAAAAATTCACTTTCGATCAAACACCCGACCAAACGATGTCCGAATGACCTGAAATTTTGCAGGCATATCCAAAATCATCTTACGGAGCTGCTGCAACTGTCGGAATTCCATTGCGACTCCCAGATCAAAATCTCACCTTCTTAGCCAATTCAAGCCTAAAACTACACCGGACCTCCAAATTCAATTCCGATCACTCTCCTAAGACACAAATGACCTTCCAGAGCTGAGCGAATCATCAGAATTCGATTCCGAGCTCTCTAATTCACAAGTCAACATCTGGTTGACTTTTCCTAACTATTCCTTCTTCTAGGAGACTATTTGTCTCATTTCCAACCAAACTCAATCCGAATTGACTCAAACTCACCAAACATACATACTGAAACATAAAAAAGAATATAACGGGGAAAACAGGGTGATAACTCACAGGATGACGGCCCGAGTCATCACATTCTCCCCAACTTAAGAAAACGCTCGTTCTCGAGCGGACCAAGAGGTTTACCAGGATTAACCCAATAGCTGAATGACCTTACCAAGCATATATTCGGGGTGATCCCACGTCACTATATCTCACATAAGTCCGGTACACACTATAGCTGGAATTTCATAGCCCATCCAAACCATAGACCACATTTCACTTTCCGAAGTCACATACCTATCCTAATCTCATGCCTATACTCAGGATACACACAATCCAACTGTAATAGCCTATACTCGCCACTCCGGGTGATATCACATGATGTATCAAACAACCCAATCGCTCAAGACGATGGCCTCTGTTCACAACAATTTCCCACGGTAACCAAATACTAACTGAAAAACCTTTTTTTTCATTAGCTAAAGTCTTACTCCAGTACCTTCATATCCTGCCCACGGCAGGTGAAACACACGATATATCTCAGGTCAGCCATTCGTGAATCTATTTCCCTTTTAACTGATACCACAACAGTTTTCGGAGCAAAAACCTCAATATATTACCTTTTTGACCAGCTGAAATCACATATGCTCGCACCTTTAATGACTCCAATGATCATTTCGATTATAACACACCGCATTAGTGATATGACACCTCAAAACCGGCCTAAGCCACGACGAGCACCACACGGGCTCTAATAAGAGACATTTGAACGTACTCAAATCATAGCAACTGACTCAAACAAAAGAGTTATAATTCAATTTATCTGTACCATCATAACATAGAACTGAGTTCCCGTCTCATATCATAGAGTACCTGAACCGTCTTCGAAATGTCATAACATCACGTGGCTTTGCCATGACTCATGATTCTATCCAAACACTATTACTCTTTGAGCACCTCAAGTCACCGTGCTCAAAATGGTCAGCTACACACATATTCAGGTCTGAACTCAAGAAATCAATCACACCTGCGGTGACACAACTAATATACGCTATCAAAACCTAAAGGGACACAACCGATGTGCTACTCCCCGAGCGGTACCCAATACGGACTATTCCTCAGAAGCTAGGAAGTATTCCATACAAGGTAACATATAGGAAACTATATTTTCCACATCACACTATTGCGGCGCGCAACCCGTTCCAATAACATAACCGTGGCGGTGTGCCACCAGATCTAAATACCATACCTGTGGCGGCGTGCCACCCGATCCTAATACCATACATGTGGCGGCGTGCCACCCGATCCAGATACTATACCTGTGGCGGCGTGCCACCCGATCCACATATAAATCGAGCAAAAGGCAATGCACATCGAGTCAAGTTGCTCATTGCAACAAACACACATATATATATATATATATAGCCTCAAGCTCGGCCACATGAAACGCATCCGACAAAGTTCCTGAATACCGGAACTGAATCAATGGTAGATACCTCTACACAGATACCCGCCACGAAGGTCCAACTGACAAAGCAATACCTACCAGCCGTCCGCTGGCCCTAGGGTACATCTACCCTGCCGGAGCATGATCTGATGCACTCTGCCACGCAGTTTGTGACATTTTTCTAACATAGTCCATATCACATTAGTCTATACAACCTGATTTATGACAACCAGTCTGGAATAATATATCATTATTCAAATTCATCATATCAAGTAACGAGAGAGCCACTAGGGCTTCAAATTTCCAATAGTCGCTAAATGGTGTGGATACACACAATATACCACCATTGTGTAGGTGGATTGCAAGAACTTCTAGTCTCTAACACATATATAACACATGAGTCACTATGCCTGATTTCACATTCCACCGTATGAATACATAACACACATCAAGCGTCCATTCATACCACGTAAGCCATTCAGAAATTTCCCTATACCATCAACAACTCAATCATCACTGACAATCCAACAAGAGAATGCCACAATACCACTAGATATTATCAGTTTACATTACCTTGCCCTTTTGACCATATACTCTGCCAAATCACTAGAAAGATTGATTCTCAGATTATCTGTAGCCGCCCACGCTACTTGAGAATTTTAGTGACTTCCATATAATATGAATTGATCTCAAAACGTTGAACATGTCGTTATCAATTATAACATATCGCATATACCATACTACACCACGATACATGGAAAATTTCTATCCCTCTCCTACACTACAAACATCGACGCACTCAACTAGTTAAGGACCTTTATGATCCCATATAGAAGAAAAGTCATTACACATTCCATGGTTCGCATACGGATAGGAAATATACTCATTTTCCAACCACGGTAAAACACATCACAACTCTTTGTTCCTATTCATTGCATAAGTTTAGCTGCCATGACTGAGTCCTTTTACCTACATCGAGCTACACAACTGGCAGCACTCAAGAGCTTTGTTGCACCATATCTACAAGACTCATTACTCCGAACACATACCAGGAGTTACTCGTGTCCTTTTCATACTGTTTCGGTTTATTATCATCTTTAATTTAATATTGTCCTTTACTGAAGGATCACAATACCTCAACTCACGTTACCACACGAGACTCATACACAATACCACACGGTCTAAGGCTCACAGGCTGCTGAATACTCTCTCAGATGTTTCCCAGAGTACCACCTTCTACAATACTTTATCTTGAAGAACTTCCTGCGATTCTGAATTCGTTATCATTACTCCCCAATACAGATACATAGAATCCCATCATTCACATAACATAACACAAGTCTTGATCCCTTCTAATGAAACCACAGTCTCTAGCCACATACACAATTTTAACACCTGACTGCTACAAGGAAAAACTTGAACACCTCAAGACTATTCTCGGGCGTCGTTCACCCTTATTCAGTTATAATTCAACTATCTTATTGAACAGAACCACTCGTGCCTTGTTAGAACTCTGACATCTCAGAACATGATTACATACAGATATCATTAATTATCTTTCTTTTCTATACACCGAACATTCTTTACCAGCAGCGGTTCAAATCATCCTAGTATTTCTTCACTTCTACGAAGCACCATAACCCTTATGAAAATTTTCCCAACATACTTATAGACAGAACAAACATAGCACAGGACAATGCAATCAGTTAATCAATAACAACCTCCCCAACTTGGCTCGGAGCCATACATATCAAGGCACTTTTAACCATTCATGGTATTCTTACTCAAATGATGCCACAATGTTATAGGGGGATTAAACCCAAGTCATTTACTAGCTTTGGCAGAGACTCGAATCATCATAAATCTAAACACTTCTGCAATTCTTGCATTCACACACACAACACAGTTAAGCCCATTCCTTAGGTGACAAAATCTTTTCTAAGTCTCAAATTTTCCAAATTCGAGAGGAAAAGTGGTTATGGTTGATTGATTTGGTTGTGGAAGTCGGGGTAAGTGTTTGGTTTACCCCTAGCTTTAGGGAATATGAGTTGAGTCTTGTTGCTACTTGCTAATTAATCGAGTATGATGTATAGGCATGGTGACACATTTCTATACATTAGTGTCTTGCATGACCGTGAATCCTTATTTGCAGATAGTTTGGTTGTTGTTATGCCTTCCATGATTATTTGATGGCTTTTATATGTGGTAAAGGCTTTGTGAAAGAAATTGTTATCCTGGAAATTCGTGGAACATTTGGCTCGGTTTTGAAATACAAATTCTGAAGGTATATGAGATAAGTAACTCCTTGGAGCTTGGGCTCAAGTGATATTGTGAAATATGAGATGAATGTAAAAGAAAGTGAAGAGTTAATGATTTATTCTCTTGCCGAGACGTTGTGGTTATTGATGTAGTACCCTTGCCGTGTTTTTATTTGCTTGTTTGTGTACCCTTGTCGGGGCTTTCATTCTTGTTTTATTATTTCCCTTGCCCTTGTTTGTGATTATTAATTGGGTGAGGAAGAATGTTAAAGCATGAAGGGTGATGTCGTGCATTGAATAATATTTTTGGATCGAGTTTATACGCCTAACAATATTAAATAATATTTGTGGATCAGACTGCACGCCACAATAATGTTAAATGATATGAATCGGGTTGCATGCCGCAACAACGATATATATGGATCGAATTGCATGCCAAAATATTATTTATATATATTAGGGCCAGGTTGCGTGACGCAACAATTATTGACACAAGTGTGTTTATTTAGGTATTTGGTTCTTATCCGCTGTAAGTTTCAAGTTGTCCTTAGATTGTTATTCTAGATTAACTATTATTATTGTTATCTCCCCACAACATGCTCCCCCTCCCATATTGTTTACTTGTCTTGTACTTTCAATTCTGCTGTATATGTATATAATTGAACAGGTTTATATGGTAGTCCAGTCTAGCCCCGTCACTACTTCACCGAGGTTAGGCTAGACACTTACCAGCACATGGGGTTGGTTGTACTGATGCTATACTCTGTACTATTTGCACATGTCTAGGTTTTGATCACCAGTAGCAGCAATATTAGTACAGGAGCAGGCCTTCAGTCCAACGAGACTCGAGGTAGCCTTGCAGGTGACTGCAGGCCCGGCGTCTCCCTTATTCTCTCTTTTTAGTAAGTTGCCTCCTTGTATCCGAGACAAACAACTTATATGTTCTTTCAAACATTTGTATTTAGTATTTCTTAGCAGTTCGTGAGTATTGTAACACCAGTATTGGGTAGAGCCTTATATTGACTATTCCAAATTTTTATTAAGTTTCTATAATTAAGACTTCTGCTACTGTTTAATTTTGTTATTTTTATATTATTTTCATAAATTATTAAAAAATGGCTATGTTGTAAACGGAAGGTAACTAAATTTGGCTTGCTTAGCTTCCACGAGTTTGTGCCATCACGACTCCCGAAGGTGGGAATTTCGGATCGTGATAAATGCCCAACACGACGCAAACCAATTTGTGTATATTTTTACAAATTATATTATCACATTATTATTATTATTATTATTATTATTATTATTATTATTATTATTATTATTATTATTATTATTATTATTATTATTATTATTATTTACCTACATGTGTCAATAACAAATCTTCATTCCTTACACCAGAGGAGGTAGCACTAGTTGAAGAGGGAAACTCTATTCAAAGCGATATTGTTCTAGTTTCTTGAAAAATGTTAACTTGTCACTAATCGCTTATACTTGTTCATCCTGATAGTGAGCTTTTCTTCATGACTGGAAACACAATCCACAGCATATAACCTTTCTAAGACCGGACTTCGTACACAAAAAAATGTTAATAACCGAACATAACAACTCTGTCTTAGTATATACAACTAGACCGATCACACTGTTTCTTTCACTATTAAATTAACATACTTTAACTTCATAATTTTATACTCTATTTAGGACCAACATTTATTTCAACATATAATAAGAAAGTTCAAAAATCCACACTTATGTAAAGTTTTAAATTAACAATGCGCTTATTTAGTAAGTAATTAATTATCAGTAACTCAATTACATAAAATATGTAAAATTTTTATAATTTTAAATTGAACATTTTTAGAGTTAATTTAATTCAAGTTACAAAGCATTTCTAGATGTTCCATTCTCTAATCACAGTATCAACATCACGAGTCCTCGTGCAAATCAGCAGTCTCACATCATCACTGATGCATGGAGGAAAGAAGAACCAACTTTTTTTGACAGTACTACCTCAACTATTTTCAGGTTGTGCTTTGTAATGAAGTGAAACTGGAAAAAAAAATTCAATGAACCAAACATCAAGGTTAAATATAAGAATAGATGTGAAAATTGTAAATGAGCAGGGTATACAACGTATATGTAACTTGATAATGAGATAATACCAATGTCACATTATATATACATCTAATCTACAAAAAGTAAAATGGTGACCATTTGATCCAACTCGAATATCAAAGAACTCCGAAATAAATATTAATGATATGAGCTTATGTGTGACATTTGGATGATAGTTCTTGTGCTTGTTCCATGCTTTATCTTATGATTTACTAATAATATTCATAAACTTAAAATCCACCATATACAAAAACTGGATGGTGATTCAAGTAAAAAAATAGCTGCTCTGATTTTTAGGTTCATATTATTCGGTGCAACGAACAGACGTTGCTACAGGTCCTTAAGATTTGTCGAGTATACAATTCCTTGAGGATTAGGTTTCAACACTTACAACTACAACATAGAAAGAGAGACAATAGACACAGAACTCTTGCAGATTATGATTTTCCTTTATCACTTCATTGAATAACTAATATTTTACACAACTAAGGCGAATAAAGCGAGAAATGGGAGATTATTTTTGGATAACCAGATGACATTTTGACCTTCTACCACTACATTCTCCATAAGATTTCTTCCACATGGTAAAAGAAGAGGAAGAGCAGAATGTACAACCACAAAGAGCGCTAAATAATTTTTTAAAAAGAGTACTCACTGGACTCCTCCTCCAGTGATATCTTCAGCAATATGTCTTACCACCAGCAGCAACAGAAGGATAGCAACAACCTAGAAATGCATCAAAGAGAACAAAATGGTTAGAACATTGTAGTATAACAATTTCTACCAATAAATTTATATATTCTCCTTTTAAGAGCACAGACTGTTGAAACAAAAAGAACTTCACAAATGATGTAAATGCTTTTCAAGGGAATCATATCACGTAAAAAAATATGCATAATGATCTTAAAACGAGAATCTAAACACAGATATTTTCAGGTCTTAAGTAATTAGTATTACAGTAAAGATTATCACACAAACTCTAAATAATAATCTAAATAGCATCTTACAATATAATACCTAAAAAATTAGAATGGACTATTGTAATTTCACCTATTTGTTCCTGTCACAAATTACTATTATAATAGAAAATCAAATAATTGCGTTTATGCTTTATATAACAACAGAACACATTTCATCAAGATAGAACATCTGATATCTCGAAATAATACTTTCAAGTTTCTTTTCCTCTTCATAACCTCAAACGATTATCTTCTGGACAACTCATGTCTCCATTCCAAGTAAAAGAAGACATTGGTGTTGTAAGATCTTTAATGTACAAACAATAAATTACAGATATTTCAACTTAGAGTCATCCAACCAATTGATTCATAGGTATTTCACATTTCTTTCCTCATCCCATAATCTGTATATCTAAAGGGTTAGAGATTTTAAATCAACCAAGTACCTTATATCAAGAGTCAAATGCGTAACCCTTGCCTAAAAGCATTACTAGTGAAAGCTTTTTTGTTTGTATCCTTAGGGATGAACTTTTGAAGTGCTTGGTTTGTTTAGTGCACAACTATCTTATTTTACACAAAATGTGAAACTATCTAATTAAGCAGCAAGCTTATGTGGTGAAGAAATTACTTCATTAAGTTCAATTATAGAATGAAAGAAAGGGAAAAAAATTCAATTATTTAATCGAATCTCAAAAGATAGAGATAGTTTTTTCAAGTGCTTGAATGTCTTTAACATCAAGTTTAATTGTAGAACGAAAGAAAACGGAAAACAAAAATTGAAGCCTTTAATAGAATCTCAAAAGATAGAGTTAGTGTCACGACCCAAATCACCGGTCGTGATGGCGTCCAACACATTGCTCGGCAAGCCCGACCATGTTATCCAATTTACCAGCCCGTTATTAGTTAATGATGATCAATTAACCTTAATGGCATGTTTCCATATCAAAACCATATGTGCGGATGTAGAAACATTCAAAATACAGCCCCAACCAAATCGTGGTGTCACAAGTCTGAGCCTCTACAAATGAAAATATCCTACACAATACAAGTCTAGGCAGAATGAAAGTAACAAAATAATAAGAGGAAGAGATCAGATCCTGCGGACGTCGACAGCTACCTCGAAGTCTCCTCGGAATAGTAGTAATAAAGCAGCTGCGATAGCTCAACTGCCATCTGGAACCTGTGAATCTGCACAAAAACTGCAGGGGAGTGGGGTGAGTATATTTCAAATCGGGGAGTAATAATTATAAACAACAACTTAAAATAAGAACACACGTACTATTACTAAACAGCTCTATGGGTAACGTCACAAGTAAGTCATCTCTACAGTGAATAATCCCATTTCCAGTCCACATCCATCTCACAATAGTCCCACACTGACCTAGTCCTCACTCATACTGATGCGGCGTGCAGCCCGCTCCAATATGTATATGCATATATATATGTCTATAATGCTGCGGCGTGCAACCCGCTCTAATATACATATAGGTATATATATGTATAATGCTGCGGCGTGCAGCCCGCTCCAATATATATAACACTACGTCATGGAACCCGCTCCATTTAACACCAACAACGCTTACTAGGGGTGTATACAGACTTCGGAGGGGCTCCCTCGGCCCAAGCGCTATGATACTGCGGCGTGAAGTCCGATCCATACATATATCACTGCGGCGTGCAGTACGATCCAGTATATATATATATATATATATATATATATATATATATATTGCTGCGACGTGTAACCCGATCCAACAATATATAACAACGCTCACTTGGTATGTGTGCAGACTCTGAAGGGGCTCCTACAGCCCGAGCGCAATAGTACTGCGGCGTGCAATTCGGTCCACATGTATATTACTGCGGCATGTAGTCTGATCCAATACATATAGTGCCATGGCGTGCAACCTGATCCAATAAAGATATATATAATATCTCATAGTGGGTCCTCGACCCTATCTCAGTCAATATAGACTTGGCCTCTCAGGCCCACTCAGCTAGAACAGGGAATTCCGCCCTAGGTAATCTCTCTCAGAGTACACATCTATTATTGTCTCATGAGTGTGTGCATCTCGCATGATATAAGGGTCACCTAGCTTTACAGGCTTCCCTAATACTCTACAGATCGGTACAAGGCCCCAAACATGGATACTAGCCCAATTACATAGTTATAAGCTCAAACTCAGTCATGATACACAGTAAGACTATCAATTGGGAAGGACCAAGTCAAAATCCCCTAAAACGATACCACCACCCGCGTCACATGACGCGTGTTTCATCTCTGCATAGCGTTGTATAGTGCAAGTACGGGGTTTCAGACGCTCAGTACTTCATTTATTTCCACCACTCACCTCGAACCGGTTGAAGTCCTAGCTCGCTTTGCACTTTCCCCGCAAATCAATCCCCTCGGATGCCGAATCTGCTCAAAATCAATAAGAATACATCAATATAGCCTAATTAGGCATAACCCAATTGAAATAACTCGATTTACTCCAAAACCCATGAAGTTGTCAAAATCCGACTTTAGGTACACTTCTCGAAAAATTACAAAAGTTATATTTTCGGAATCCTTATCTCGTTAGGAGTCCATACATATAAAGTTTATCAAAATCGGATTCCGTTTGCCCATTCAAATCAATGTTTTACGATAACCCTAGCTTAGGGCAAAAATCCCCCATTAATTCTTTCAATTTCAGTGAAATAAAGGAAGATTTTAAGACAAAAACACCTATTTAGACCATAAAACTTACCTCCAATGTTTACTCAGTGAAATCCCCTTCAAATCCCGTCACATTGCTCTCCAAGAACTCGAAAATGGGGTTTTGTGTTAATGGGTCGCGGATGAAATGTTCTGAACTTAGCCTCTCTGCCAGACCTCGTTACTCCACGCGATCGCAGCCTTCGGCACGTGATCGCGATTTACAAATATTCGGCAGGCCTGATTTCCTCCTACGCGATCGCGTGGGCTCTGCTGCGATCGCAATGACCAGCTTCACACTTCTACGCGATCGCGACACACGCATCGCGATCGCACTGCCTCCAGACTCGACCTTACGCGATCGCATTAAAGGCCTCACAATCGTGATGAACACCGCCTCCATCCTACTCGATCGTGTCCCTCTTTTCGTGATCGCGAAGAACAAAAATCCTTCAAATCTCCGCTACACTTCGCGATCGCATGGCCAGGCACGCGATCTCGGAGAACAAATAACCTGCAATTTTGTTGCAGCACTTCAGTAGTTCATTTTGACACAAAATTGTCCGTTTGGACCCCCGGATTCATCCCGAGGCCCCCGGAACCCCAACAAAAACCACCAATCTAATCCAAAACACGATACAAACTTGTTCCAATCATAAAAACATGCCCTTAAACACGAAAATCATCGAATCCAAGCGAATTCAAGCGTAAGTTTCATCTAAAACTTTCAAAATCAACATCTAATCAAAAACCCGACCAAACGATGTTCGAATAACCTGAAAATTTTCAGGCATATCCAAGATCACCTAGCTGCGCTACTACAACTGTCGGAATTCCATTCCGACTCCCAGATCAAAATCTCACCTACCGTTTGGATTTCGCCAAAATTCAACCTTAGCCAATTCAAGACTAAAACTACACCGGACCTCCAAATCAAATTCGGATCGCACTCCTACGCCACAAATGACCTCCCGGAGCTGACCGAATAATCAAAATTTGGTTATGAGCTCTCTAACTCACTAGTCAATATCCGGTTGACTTTTTCCAACTATTCCTTCTTCTAAGAGACTATTTGTCTCATTTCCAACCAAACTCAATCTGGATTGACTCAAACTCCCCAAACATACATATTGAAACATGAACAGCATATAACGGGGAAAACGGGGAAAACGGGGTAATAACTCACATGATGACGGGCCGGGTCATCACATTTTCCCCAACTTAAGAAAACACTCATCCTCGAGCGGGTTAAAAAACATACCTGGAGACTCAAATAGGTGAGGGTATCTGCTCCGCATCTCCTGCTCGATCTCCCATGTAGCCTCCTCCACGGGTCAGCCTCTCCATTGTACCTTGACTGAAGCAATGTCCTTGGACCTCAACTTTTGAACCTGTATACGCAGAATAGCCACTGGCTCCACATCATAAGATAGATCACCGTCAAGCTGAATCATACTGAAGTCCAACACATGAGATGGATCCCCGATATACTTCCGGAGCATAGACACATGGAATACTGGATGGACACTGGACAAACTAGGCGGCAAGGACAGCTCATATGCCACCTCCCCAATCCTCCTGAGTATCTCAAATGGACCAATGTACCTGGGACTCAGTTTTCCCTTCTTCCCAAACCGCATGACACCCTTCATGGGTGAAACCTTCAGCAATACTCTATCACCAACCATGAAAGACAACTCTCAAACACTATGGTCTGCATAACTCTTCTGGCGTGACTGTGCTCTGTGAAGCCTCTCCTGAATCAACTTCACTCTATCCTGAGCATCCTGAACTAAATCAGTCCCTATCAATCTATCCACACAGGGCACAAACCATCCCACGGGAGATCTACACCATCTGCCATACAACGCCTCGTACGGGGCCATCTGAATACTCGACTGATAACTGTTGTTGTAGGCAAACTCAACAAGTGGCAAGAACTCATCCCATGAACTTCCAAAATCAATCACACATGCACGCAACATATTCTCCAGGATCTGAATAGTATGCTCAGACTGTCCATCTGTCTGAGGATAAAATGTGATGCTCAACTCAACCCGTGTGCCCAGCTCCCGCCGAAATGCTCTCCAAAACTGAGAAGTGAACTGAGTGCCTCTGTCAGATATGATAGATACTGGGACCCCATGCAACCTGACAATCTCTCGTATTAAGATCCCCGCTAACCGCTCCAATGAGTGAGTAGTACATACTGGAATGAAATGTGCGGATTTGGTCATCCGATCCACAATCACCCACACTGAATCGAACTTCCTCGAAGTCCGAGGGAGCCTAGTGACAAAATCCATGGTAATCCTCTCCCATTTCCACTCGGGAATAACCATACACTGAAGAACACCGCCTGATCTCCGATGCTCACACTTGACCTGCTGGCAGTTGAGGCACCTGGCTACATGCCTAACAATATCCATCTTCATCCTTCTCCACCAGTAATGCTGTCTCAAGTCCTGGTACATCTTCACGGCACTTGGATGAATGGAATACCGCGAGCTGTGAGCCTCCTCTAATATCAACTCTCGAAGGCCATTTACATTGGTCAAGCAGATACGGCCCCGAATCCTCAGAACACCATCACTATCAAGAGTCACATCTCTAGCATCATTGTGCAAAACTCTGTCCTTAAGGACAAGCAAATGTCGATCATCACACTGACGCTCTCTAATGCGATCATATAATGAAGACCGATAATCAACACAAGCCAATACTTGGCTTGGCTCAGAAATATCCAACCTCACTAGCCGATTGGCTAGAGCCTGAACATCATATGCAAATGGCCTCTCCCCAACTGGAATATAGGCTAGGCTGCGCATACTGACTGCCTTTCGGCTCAAGGCATCGACCACAATATTGGCCTTCCCTGGATGATACAATATACTAATGTCATAGTCCTTAAGCAACTCTAGCCACCTCCAATATCTCAAATTAAGGTCCTTTTGTTTGAACAGATACTGAAGACTGCGATGATCGGTATACACCTCACAAGAAACACCGTATAGGTAATGTCTCCAAATCTTCAGAGCATGAACTATGGCTGCTATCTCCAAATTATGTATAGGGTAGTTCTTTTCAAGGGGCTTCAACTGGCGAGAAGCATAAGCAATTACTCTACCCTCCTGCATCAATACACAACCAATGCCAACTCATGAGTAATCACAATACACAGTATAAGGATCTGAAGCTGATGGAAGTATCAAGACTGGTGCTGTGGTCAGTGCTATCTTGAGCTTCTGAAAGCTCTCCTCGCCTCCTCGAACTATACGAAGGGAGCACTCTTCTAAGTTAATCTAGTCAAGGATGAGGCAATGGAAGAGAATCCCTCAATAAATCGGTGATAATACCCTGCCAATCCCAGGAAACTACGAATCTCAGTAGCCGAGGTCGGTCTGGGCCAAATCTGCACCGCCTCTATCTTCTTCGGATCCACCTGAATACCATCACTAGATGCCACGTGTCCCAAGAATGCCACGGACTCAAGCCAGAACTCACACTTGGAGAACTTGGCATACAACTTCTCCTCCCGCAACCTCTGTAATAAAACTCTAAGATGCTGGGCATGCTCCTCCTGGCTACGAGAGTATACCAGGATATCGTCTATGAACACGATCATGAAAGAGTCCAAATATGGCCGAAATACATTGTTCATAAGATGCAGGAACACGGCTGGGGCATTGGTCAGCCCAAAAGACATCACAAGAAACTCATAGTGTCCATACCTCGTCCTGAAGGCTGTCTTCATAATATCAGACTCTCTAATCTTCAGCTGGTGGTAGCCTGAACGAAGATCAATCTTCGAGAATACCTTAGCTCCTTGGAGCTGATCAAGTAAATCATCAATGCGAGGCAGAGGATACTTGTTCTTCACTCTTACTTTGTTCAGCTGCCTGTAGTCAATACACATCCTCATCGAGCCATCCTTCTTCTTAACAAAAAAGACCGGTGCACCCCACAGTGACATACTCGGCCGGATGAACCCCTTATCTAGGAGTTCCTCGAGTTTCTCCTTAAATTCTTTTAGCTCAGTTGGTGCCATACGATACGGAAGAATAGAAATAGGTTGAGTGCCTGGCACCAAATCGATCCCGAAATCAATGTCCCTGTCCGGAGGCATGCCCGGAAGGTTTGAGGGAAATACATCAGTAAAGTCTCACACAATGGGAACATAATCAATACTGGGGGTCTCAGCTCCGACATCCCGCGCAAATGCCAAATAAAAAAGACATCCCTTCCCAACCATTCGTTGGGCCTTGAGGAAAGATATTACCCTGTTGGGTATATAATCAGTCGAGAATCGCCACTCGATCCTTTGAATACCCGGCATAGCCAAAGTGACTGTCTTGGCATGCCAGTCCAGGATAGTATGACATGGAGATAGCCAATCCATGCCGAATATAACATCAAAATTAATCATGCTCAGAAGCAATAGATCTACTCGGGTCTCCAAACCCTTAATAGTGACCAAACAGGACCGGTATACATGGTCCACAACAATAGTATCCCCTACAGGGGTAGATACATGCACGGGCAATGCAAGACACCCTCGGGTCATCCCCAAATAAGGAGCAAAATATGTAGATACATAAGAATAAATAGAACCAGGATCGAACAATACTGAGGCATCTCTGTGGGAAACTGAAATAATACCTATAATGACAGCATTAGAAGCAACAGCCTCAGATCGTCCCTGAAGGGCATAGCATCTAGCATGTCCGCCTGATCGGCCTCCCCCTCGAGGGCGACCCCTAGCTGCCTGACCCTCACCCCTAGCTAGCGGGGAGGGTGCTGATGTAGAAGGACCAGATGATGAGGGTTGTCCTCTCTGCTGATATGGCCTAGGAACAAAATGGGGACACTCTCTGCGGATGTGCCCAAACTCTCCGCACTTAAAGCAACTCCCCTGGGGGCTGAGATTGATGAGGACCCCTAGCACTGAAGTGTCCAGCTAATGAACTAGGTCGAGAAGAGCCCTGGATAGATGGGGCCTGTGAAGAACTCCGTGTTGGCATAGCGCTGAGAGATGGCTGGCTCTGGTGCGAACCGTGATAACCACGACCAGAAGACGACCCACGGCGATTTGAGAGGGCTGACTGTGAATACCTAAAAAAGCAACCTCGGTTCTGCTAACCCTGGCCTCATGTCTGAGTGCCACTAGAACTGGCTGATCATCGAGGCCTCTTGCCTCCCTCTCATCTCACTCCCTATGACGATCTGTCTCTATGACACGAGCAATATCCACAGCATCCTCAAAAGTGCGGCTCAAAACCCTCTCTCGGGTCATCAGAATAAGAATGGGATAGATAAGGCCATCAACAAAGCGTCCAATCCTTTCTCGGTCGGTAGGAACCAACCACGGTGCATATCTAGATAACTTTGTGAATCTGATATCATACTTTGATACTGACATGTCTCCCTAGCGAAGCCCCTCAAACTGCCTACGCATCTCCTCTCTCCAGGATCGAGGCACCCACTTCTCCAAGAACATAGTGGAGAACTCTTTCCATGATAATGGTGCTGCTCCTACTGATCTACGGCGCTCATAAGCCTCCCACCAAGCGAAGGCTGGTCCCTGGAACTGGAAGGTAGTAAAGGATACACAACTGGACTCCAAGATCCCTACCATACGGAGCATCCAACGACACTTGTCCAGAAAACCTTGGGCGTCCTCGCCCGGAGCACCACTTAAAATATGAGGAGATAAACTGCTGAATCTCTCAAGATGACGCTGCTCGTCGTCGGTCATAGGTGGGACCCTGTCCCCCTGAACCTGAACAGCTAGCTGTACTGGGCCCACTGGCTGAACTGGAGGAGCCTCGAGTGTGTGCAGGCCCTGCACTGTTGGCTCTGGAGTGCGAGCTGTGGGGGTCTGATGGCCACCCCCGGTCCTTGATGTAGCTGCTACGGTGGTAGCTGAAACTACCTGTGCCAGGCGAGTACAAACCGCTAATATCTGAGCTAGGGTCTCCTGTAGACCTAGAATAATAATGGGCAAAACTGGTGCCTGGACTGGTACTGCTGGAACCTCAGCAACTGGAGGCTGTGGGTCAGCTGGCACTGCCTCAGCTGCCCTACCCCTGCCACGACCACGGCCGCATCCATGGACTCTAGTAGGTGGTAATGGTGGTCGTCCACCACGTTCGGAAGCTCGAGTTCTCGCCATCTACGAGAGAATAGAATATCAAAGTTTAGTTTGAATTAACAAAATCGCACGACAAGAATATCAAGAATTGAAACTTTCCTAAAAGGTTTGCAGCCTCCCGAGGATAAGTACAGGTGTCCCCGTAACGATCCACGAGACTCAACTAAACCGGCTCATGACTTGCGAGACCTGTTAACCTAAGCTCTGATACCAACTTGTCACGACCCAAATCCCCGGTCGTGATGGCGCCCAAAACATTTCTAGGCAAGCTCGACCATGTTTTCCAATTTACCAGCCCGTTTTTACTTAATGATGATCAATTAACCTTAATAGCATGGTTGCATATCAAAACCATAAGTGCTGAAGTAGAAACATTCAAAATACAGCCCCAACAAAATCGTGGTGTCACAAGTCTGAGCCTCTACAGAAGAAAATATCCTACACAATACAAGTCTAGGTAGAATAAAAGCAACAAAATGATAAGAGGAAGAGATCAGGTCCTGCGGACGTCGACAGCTACCTCGAAGTCTCCTCGGAATAGTAGTGTCACGCCCCAAATCGAGGAACATGACCGGCGCCTGACCGGGTTGCCCCAGTCAAGCGGACCTGGGTGCCTTTCATTCCCACGTATTACCCCTGTGTTGATTGTTTCTCATTAACCAAATATCTTACTAACCATGAATGATTTCACATTAAACAATTAAAACTATACAAGTGATTCATTAACAAGTTTTAAATTTTACAACGCCCGACATAACACAATATATACATAATACTGGAGTCCCACAGTTTACATGTCTACCAGAGCCTCTAGGATACAAAAAGGGAAATACAATACTTGCCGGTAACAAGGCTCCGGCTATACCTTACAAAACCAAAATGAAATCTAAACCGAAGTGGCATGAACCACACAAGGCCCCGAGGAAGAAAGGGGCTCACCAAAAACGGGCAGTGGAGGATGAAAGATACTACTGCCGATGAGCTGAAGTGCCTGCTACTGATCCACCTACAATCATGACACGAATGTAGCGCCCCGGCAAAAGGGACGTCAGTACACTTGAATTGTACTGGTATGTATGGACAAACTTTGTCCCAAGTAAACTCAAGCCATTAAATTACATTAACAATTAATTAAGCCAACCAACCATGTTTCCACATTTTTCCTCATTTCAAATAATTCTCACACAAAGCACTTTCTACGATCAACCAATTTAACAATAACCAATCAATCACGTAAAGCACAAGTAGTCAAACAAAGGGGCAATCAGTGCCCCACGGGTTGCAAACTCTCCTGCTGTCTCCTTTCACAATTTCACATTATTGATTTATGTATCAATTTTCAATAGCGATTTCGATCGCTTTCCATCCTTATTGCCCCCGACCACCCTTATTACCTCGGCCACCCTTATCACCCCAACCCACACCTTATTTCACCACGTTGCGGCGCGCAACACGACCCCGCCTTACAGTTGAAAACACAACAATTTCAAACAGCAGATAAGGTACTACACACAATTTCAACAAGTTCAAATAAGCAACTTACACATTGGTTCATGTTCTCAATTTCTTCTCAATTCAATATCACAACCATGTTACAATATTTCCACAATTCAAATGTTTCATCTCTTTCCACAATAAACCAATTCTCAAGTGTTTCGTTTGTTTTCCACAAGGTGCCATATAGGCCATCATAGTCATTATTCACAATTCTTTTGCCAAATTAAACTCTCATTTTACATTACTCATAACTCAACAACAAACTTTGAATATCCAACAACAACATAGAGAATTTCACACAATTTGTCAATTTAACCCGAAACAAACAACTTCACACACATAGGCGATTTCACAAGAATCAAAATTAGCCATACATACCTGGTGATGATTTTTCTTCCTACTTTATGCTTACCCAAGATATCCTACTCTTGCCAACCTTGTTCTTGAAGACTCTTACTTCTACTCACTTCTTTTACTAGAAATCAAGTTCAATAATCATGCATAAGTGTAAAAATTCTATTTTTAAAAGCTATTATATGAAAACCTCTCTTTACCCAATTAAAACTGAAAATCAAGAAAATAGTTAGGGTTTTTTACCTTGAAAATATTGGGGAAGTTGAATCTTTGCCCTAGAATCCTTTGGAATTAAGTAGTTGGAACAATCTTTGAAGATGAAGAACTTCTCTCTCTAAAAACCCTCTCTTCTCTCTCTAATTTTTGGTAAGATAATATGATAAAATGAAGAAGAAGTGTGTTATATTAAAGAAGAGATCGGGTCAAAATGTTACAAAAATCTGGGCCGGGGTCAAATATGCGGTCACTATGCGACCGCAGAATCAACATGCGGTCCGCATAGTGGCCGCAGAATGGCTCAAAAAATTACGCAGGTTCTGTTAAGACATGCGGTCACTATGCGGACCGCATGTTGATTCTGCGGTCGCAAAAGTGCACCGCAGATTGACATGCGATCGCATATCGACCGCACATTTGACACGGATTTGGGCAACTCTCTGGAACGATTTGCGGTCAGAATGCGGTCCGCATGTCAGGTTTGCGGTCGCATTCTTGACCGCACATTTGACACTTTTTCGGAAAAAAATTATTTCTCTACATTTTTGAAACTTAAATCATTACCAAGGGTCCGAACCGCGGCTCGCAAGCTCGCCGCGAAGAATTCTACGCATTCCTAACACATCATTCGGACCATGACACCACATCTACTAGGTTTCATGCACAAAAATTTTTACGGGGCCTTACATCCTCCCCCCCTTAAGACCATTCGTCCTCGAATGAGGATTTTGAAATAAATGAGTTTTGAAAGACATGATATGCAAGCTATCAAAAATTTGACTAACTCTTATATTTTAGAAAAATTTCGCCAGAGTTTCCTTTGTATTATGGACATATCCACCTGTCAGAGGGCCCCCGAAACACATTACCAAACAACAATATACAACTACAACACTTTTCACAACTGGTATACACTTTCTTACCTCAACGAATGCACATTTTCTATCACATTGTTACAATTGCACATAAACTAGTTACTTCAATGAATTCTTACCTTATTTAACCATTTTAACACACCATGTACACTTAACAAACCATTACCAATCTACACTTACTATTAGTTGTTTATTTAACACGCGAATATTTATAAGGATTCCATTTATCAAGAAAGGTTCAAGTGACCCAAGGTAACAACACATTTAACTCATTACAAAATGAAGGGGACTTTACTAATACTAAGAGGGAAACAACTTAGGCCAGATGACAGTTACTAGGAGTAGAAGGGTCACCTAATTTCTTCTAGGCTTGATCAAACAAATGGGGGTACTTTTCTTTCATCTCTTTTCTGCTTCCCATGTGGCCTCCTCAACTTGTTGACTTCGCCACAATACTTTAACAGAGGCAACTTCCTTATTTCTCAACTTACGGACTTGCCTATCAAGAATGGCAACTGGAACTTCTTCATATGACAAATCTTCATTAACCTCTATAGCTTCGGCTGGCATGATGGTGGATGGATCTCCAATCACTTTCTTCAACATGGACACATGGAATACCGGATGCACTGATGACATCTCAGAAGGCAACTCTAGCCTATAAGCAACTTGACCAATCCTTTGAATGATCCGATAAGGCCCGACATACCTAGGACTCAATTTTCCTTTCTTCCCGAATCGCATGACTCCCTTCATAGGAGATACCCTCAAGAACACCCAATCATCGACTTGAAACTCCAAATCCCTTCGACGAACGTCTGCATAGGACTTTTGACGACTCTGTGCTGTTTTCATTCTCTCTTGGATAACTTTGACCTTTTCCATAGCTTCGTACACCACATCTGGCCCTAGCAATTCCGCTTCACCTACCTCAAACCACCCGATTGGTGATCTACATCTTCTCCCGTACAATGCCTCAAACGGGGCCATTTGAATGCTAGCATGATAGTTGTTATTGTAAGCAAATTCTATCAGTGGCAAGTGTTCATCCCAATTACCTTTAAAATCTAAGACACAAGCCCGCAACATATCTTCAAGCGTCTGAATGGTCCGCTCGGCCTGTCCATCGGTCTGTGGATGGAAAGCTGTGCTGAGATTCACCTGAGTTCCCAAACCTTGCTGAAACTTCTTCCAAAAGTTAGCGGTGAACTGAGCCCCGCGATCTGAGATGATAGAAAGTGGAGTACAATGAAGCCTTACTATCTCTTTGATGTACAATCTTGCATATTGCTCCGCAGTATCTGTGGACTTGACAGGCAGGAAGTGAGCTGATTTGGTGAGTCGATCCACTATCACCCATATTGAGTCAAACTTACGCCTGAGTGCGAGGTAACCCCACCACGAAATCCATATTGATCATCTCCCATTTCCACCTTGGTATTTCTATAAGCTGAGTTAATCCACCAGGTCGTTGATGCTCGGCCTTCACTTGTTGACAGTTCGGACATTTAGCTACAAAGCTTGCTACATCTCTTTTCATACCGTTCCACCAATAAATCTCCTTAAGGTCATGATACATTTTCGTTGAACCCGGGTGCACAGAATACCTGGAAGTATGAGCCTCTGCCATCAATCTCTCCCGAAGCTCGTCCACATCCGGAACACATAGCCTATCTTGACACCGCAATACACCATCTTCGCTGCTGAGTACAAATGCTGAGGTCTTGTCATTCATGACTGCTTCCTTCACCCGAACCAATGCTGGATCCATGAATTGTCTTTCCTTGATTTCCGCGACCAATGATGATTCTGCTCCATTATGCACCAAGATATCTCCCTCGTCTGACGCCGAAATACGAACCCCCAAACTGGCTAATTGGTAAACCTCTCGAGCCAGGGGTCTCCGATCCACACCCAAATGAGCCAAACTACCCATGGATTTCCGACTAAGAGCGTCAGCTACCACATTTGCCTTCCCTGGATGGTACAATATGTCCATATCATAGTCCTTGAGTAGTTCTAACCACCGCCGCTGTCTCAGATTCAGCTCTTTCTGCTTGAACAAATACTGGAGGCTCTTGTGGTCCGAAAACACATCTACATGAACCCCATAAAGATAGTGTCGCCATATTTTCAAGGCAAACACAACAGCTGCAAGTTCCAAATCATGCGTCGGATAATTCTTCTCATGGTTCTTGAGTTGCCTGGAAGCGTAAGATATGACTTTCCCGTGCTGCATCAATACACATCCCAAACCAACCCTAGAGGCATCACAATAAACTACAAATCCCTCTGTGCCTTCTGGCAAGGCCAATACTGGTGCCGAGGTCAATCTTGACTTCAATTCTTGGAAACTTTTCTCACATGCTTCGGACCACTGGAACTTAACTGCTTTGCTTTCTGCGTCAATTTAGTCAATGGGGAGGCGAGGGTTGAGAATCCCTCTACAAACCTCCGATAGTACCTGCCAGACCCAAAAAGCTGCGAATCTCTGTCGGGGTCGTGGGTCTAGGCCAATCTTTCACTGCCGCAATCTTCTGAGGATCCACCATAATTCCCTCACTGGAAATAACATGCCCTAGAAAAGCTACGGACTCCAACCAAAACTCACATTTTGAGAACTTGGCATACAATTGATGCTGAAGAAGGGTCTGCAATGCTGCTCTGAGGTGAACGGCATGATCTTCTCTGCTCCGAGAGTAGATGAGGATGTCGTCAATGAATACAATCACAAAGGAATCTAAGAATGGCTTGAAAACCCGATTCATAAGATCCATGAAAGCTGCTGGGGCATTGGTTAGCCCAAAAGACATGACCAAAAACTAGAAGTGACCATAACGAGTTCTGAAGGCGGTCTTAGGAATATCCTGCTCCATGATCTTCAATTGGTGGTACCCGGACCATAAATCAATTTTTGAGAAGAACTTTGCTCCCTGCAATTGGTCAAACAAATCATCCACTCGAGGCAAAGGGTATTTATTCTTGATGGCGACTTTGTTGAGTTGCCGATAATCAATACACATTCGAAGTGACCCATCCTTCTTTCTGACAAAGAGAACCGGAGCACCCCACGGCGACACACTCGGTCGTATGAACCCTTTCTCTAATAAATCCCTCAGCTGCTCCTTTAACTCCCTTAACTCTGCTGGCGCCATTCTGTAAGGTGGAATGGATATTGGCTGAGTATCTGGCATTACATCGATCCCGAAATCAATCTCCCTGTCCGGCGGGATGCCTGGAAGCTCATCTGGAAACACTTCAGGAAATTCATTCACAATTGGCACGGACTCGAGGGTAGGCACCTCTAAGGTGGTGTCCGTTACCCGAACCAGGTGATAGATACACCCTTTCTTAATCATCTTCGAAGCCTTAAGGTAGGAAATAAACCTACCCCTTGGCACCACACCATTTCCTCTCCATTCAATAACTGGCTCGTTAGGGAACTCGAGCCTCATAACTCTCGTTCGACAATCAAGTTTGGCAAAGCACGAATAGAGCCAATCCATCCCCATAATTACATCAAAATCTACCATCCCAAGCTCAATAAGATCGGCTGTGGTATCACGACCACCCACCATAACAACACAATTCCTATAGACTCGTGAGGCTGTAATAGAATCACCAATAGGAGTCGACACAGAGAACGGCTCATGAAGCTGTTCGGGTTCTATCCCAAAACTTGAAGCAATGAATGGAGTAACATAAGACAAGGAGGACCCTGGATCAATAAGGGCATAACAATCAATAGTCCGAACAGACATGATACCTGTAACAACATCTGGAGAAGCCTCAGCATTTTGGCGGCCACTCAATGCATAGAATCGGCTAGGTCCACCCCTACCCTGAGCTCCACCCCTAGCTGCACCACGCCCTGCTGCTGCTGGAGTACGCGCTGATGATGTAGCAGCTGAAGAACCGGATGACTGAGCAGATCCCCTACCCATAACCCGACGGGGTGCACGGCAGTCCCGCTGAATGTGACCTCTCACCCCGCACCCGAAGCACACTGGAAGGTCAAGGTAGCAAGTTTCTGTATGGAATCTCCCACACTTGGGGCATGTTGGCCTCCCCTGCTGCTGGGATCTCACCCCAGGATGACCAGACTGACGAGACCTCCTGCTGTCTGAACCAGGTCTCGAGTAACTGCCCTGCTGATGGCTGTGCACAGATGGTGGTGCACTCTCTAAGGACTGGGCATGTGACTGGGATGGCCTTGATGACCCTCTCCCGGGAAGTGATCTCCCCGAACGACCCATTGACCAGGCCCTGCTGCTACTCTCTCTCTCCGCACGAATCTTCAATTTCCTGGCCTCTGTGGCCTGAGCAAACCCCACAATCCTCCCATAGTTCATGTCCGAGTGCAAAGCTGCTGTGGCGGCCTCATTCACTACCAAAGGGCTAAGGCCCCGAACAAACCGTCGAACCCGGGCATCCATGGTCGACACTAAATGAGGAGCATACTTGGACAATCTTACGAACTCCATGTGATACTCCCAAACACTCATACTGCCTTGCTTGAGGACCTCGAACTCCGTGGCACGGGCTGCCATTGCCTCGGCAGGTAAGAAGTGGTCCATAAATGCATCCACGAACTCATCCCATCCGGCCGGAGGGCCCCTTCCTCACGGGAATCCTCCCGCATTTCAAACCATGAACGTGCCGCTCCGTTCTCAGCCTGTAAGAGGCCAACTCTACCCCCTCTATATCTGTAGCCTTCATCACTCTGAGGGTCTTGTATATCTCATCAAGGAATTCCTGTGGGTCAGCCTCTGGATCGGTGCCTGAAAATTCTGGAGGAGCCAATCGCAAGAACTGGTGGACTCTGGAACCAAAGGAATCTCCCTGTCCGTTGGAGGATGCAGGGGCATCATGGGATCTCTGGGCCTGGGCGGCCACTAACTGTGTTAACATATAGATGGCTCCCCTAAGTTCTTCATTAGAGATACCAGAGCTCGAAGCGGGAACTGTATCTGAGTCAGGAACACCGGCAGGAGGAATGGTGGCATCCTCTGCTGCGGTTGGAATAGGGACACTTGGGTTTTGAACAGATGGGCCAGGCAAATTCGGGACCGGTGGGTCATTCTCTCCCACGGCATCGGGTACATGATTAACAGCTGCACTTGGGCCGGTATTGGCCCTAAGACCGAGTCTAGCCTTCTTCTTAGGTGCCATATTCTGAAAATTTGGGAACAAGGCACGAATTAGACACGGATATTTCCACATTGCACTTTACCGCACGATATAGATTAACAAAGAAATAGGTAAATTCCTAAATGCTCGTGTAGCCCCCTACTTATATGATGTGGTCGACAACACACCTATAAGAAGGGCACTACTAGACACGGCTCCGAGACATCCTAGGACACTTTAAAAACCATAAGCTCTGATACCAAGTTTGTCACGCCCCAAATCGAGGAACATGACCGGCGCCTGACCGGGTTGCCCCAGTCAAGCGGACCTGGGTGCCTTTCATTCCCACGTATTACCCCTGTGTTGATTGTTTCTCATTAACCAAATATCTTACTAACCATGAATTATTTCACATTAAACAATTAAAACTATACAAGTGATTCATTAACAAGTTTTAAATTTTACAACGCCCGACATAACACAATATATACATAATACTGGAGTCCCACAGTTTACATGTCTACAGAGCCTCTAGGATACAAAAAGGGAAATACAATACTTGCCGGTAACAAGGCTCCGGCTATACCTTACAAAACCAAAATGAAATCTAAACCGAGTGGCATGAACCACACAAGGCCCCGAGGAAGAAAGGGGCTCACCAAAAACGGGCAGTGGAGGATGAAAGATACTACTGCCGATGAGCCTGAAGTGCCTGCTACTGATCCACCTACAATCATGACACGAATGTAGCGCCCCCGGCAAAAGGGACGTCAGTACACTTGATTTGTACTGGTATGTATGGACAAACTTTGTCCCAAGTAAACTCAAGCCATTAAATTACATCAACAATTAATTAAGCCAACCAACCATGTTTCCACATTTTTCCTCATTTCAAATAATTCTCACACAAAGCACTTTCTACGATCAACCAATTTAACAATAACCAATCAATCACGTAAAGCACAAGTAGTCAAACAAAGGGGCAATCGGGTGCCCCACAGGTTGCAAACTCTCCTGCTGTCTCCTTTCACAATTTCACATTATTGATTTATGTATCAATTTTCAATAGCGATTTCGATCGCTTTCCATCCTTATTGCCCCTGACCACCCTTATTACCTCGGCCACCCTTATCACCCCAACCCACACCTTATTTCACCACGTTGCGGCGCGCAACACGACCCCGCCTTACGGTTGAAAACACAACAATTTCAAACAGCAGATAAGGTACTACACACAATTTCAACAAGTTCAAATAAGCAACTTACACATTGGTTCATGTTCTCAATTTCTTCTCAATTCAATATCACAACCATGTTACAATATTTCCACAATTCAAATGTTTCATCTCTTTCCACAATAAACCAATTCTCAAGTGTTTCGTTTGTTTTCCACAAGGTGCCATATAGGCCATCATAGTCATTATTCACAATTCTTTTGCCAAATTAAACTCTCATTTTACATTACTCATAACTCAACAACAAACTTTGAATATCCAACAACAACATAGAGAATTTCACACAATTTGTCAATTTAACCCGAAACAAACAACTTCACACACATAGGCGATTTCACAAGAATCAAAATTAGCCATACATACCTGGTGATGATTTTTCCTCCTACTTTATGCTTACCCAAGATATCCTACTCTTGCCAACCTTGTTCTTGAAGACTCTTACTTCTACTCACTTCTTTTTACTAGAAATCAAGTTCAATAATCATGCATAAGTGTAAAAATTCTATTTTTAAAAGCTATTATATGAAAACCTCTCTTTACCCAATTAAAACTGAAAATCAAGAAAATAGTTAGGGTTTTTTACCTTGAAAATATTGGGGAAGTTGAATCTTTGCCCTAGAATCCTTTGGAATTAAGTAGTTGGAACAATCTTTGAAGATGAAGAACTTCTCTCTCTAAAAACCCTCTCTTCTCTCTCTAATTTTTGGTAAGATAATATGATAAAATGAAGAAGAAGTGTGTTATATTAAAGAAGAGATCGGGTCAAAATGTTACAAAAATCTGGGCCGGGGTCAAATATGCGGTCACTATGCGACCGCAGAATCAACATGCGGTCCGCATAGTGGCCGCAGAATGGCTCAAAAATTACGCAGGCTCTGGAACGATTTGCGGTCACTATGCGGACCGCATGTTGATTCTGCGATCGCAAAAGTGCACCGCAGATTGACATGCGATCGCATATCGACCGCACATTGGACACAATTTTGGGCAACTCTCTGGAACGATTTGCGGTCAGAATGCGGTCCGCATGTCAGGTTTGTGGTCGCATTCTTGACCGCACATTTGACACTTTTTCGGAAAAAAATTATTTCTCTACATTTTTGAAACTTAAATCATTACCAAGGGTCCGAACCGCGGCGAGCTTGCGAGCCGCGAAGAATTCTACGCATTCCTAACACATCATTCGGACCATGACACCACATCTACTAGGTTTCATGCACAAAAATTTTTACGGGGCCTTACAAGTAGTAATAAAGCAGCTGTGATAGCTTAACTGCCCTCTAGAACCTATGAATCTACACAAAAATTGCAGGGTAGTGGGGTGAGTATATTTCAAATCGGGGAGTAATAATAATAAACAACAACTTAAAATAAGAACACATGTACTATTACTGAACAGTTCTAAGGGTAACCTCACAGGTAAGTCATCTCTACAGTGAATAATCCCTTTTCTAGACCACATCCGTCTCACAAAAGTCCCACACTGACCTAGTCCCCTCACTCATACTGCTACGGCGTGCAGCCCGTTCCAATATGTATATGTATATATATGTCTATAATGCTGCGGCGTGCAGCCAGCTCGAATATATATATATATATATATATATTTAAGTATGTATAAATATATGAATAAGTATAATGATGCGGCGTGCAGCCCGCTCCAATACATATACCACTGCAGCGCGAAACCCGTTCCATTTAATGTCGACGGCGCTCACTGGGGGTGTATACAAACTATGGAGGGGCTCTCTATGCCCAAGCGCGATGATACTGCGGCGTGCAGCCCGATCCACACATATATTACTACGGCGTGCAATATATATATAGATGTACTGTTGCACCGTGCAGCAAGATCCAACAATATTTAACAGCGCTCAGAGGGTATGTGTGCAGACTCCGAAGGGGCTCCTAACCCAAGCACAATAGTACTGTGGCGTGCCGTCCTATCCAATACATATAATGCTGCGACGTGCAACCCGATCCAATATAGATATATATAATATCTCATTATGGGTCCTCGACCCTATCTCAGTCAATATAGACTTGGCATCTCAGGCCCGCTCAGCTAGAACATAGAATACCACCCTAGGTATTCTGTCTCAGCGTACACATCTAGTACTGGCTCATGATAAGCTATACAACTACAATTACGGCTAAGTGTGTGCATCTCGCATGATATAAGGGTCACCTATCTCTACATGCTTCCCTAATACTCTACAGATCGGCACAAGGCCCCAAATATGTCTACTAGCCTAATTACACTGTTATAAGCTCAACCTCAGTCATGATACACCGTAAGACTATATTTCGGGAAGGACCAAGTCCAAATCCTCATAAACAAAACTACCACGCTCGTCACATGACGCATGTTTCTTCTTTGCATAGCACTGTATAGTGCAAGTACGGGGTTTCAGACCCTTAATACATCATTTATTACCACCACTCACCTCGAACCGGTGGAAGTCCTAGCTCGCTTTGTGCTTGCCCCGCAATCAATCCCCTCGGATGCCGAATTTGCTCAAAATCAATAAGAATACATCAATATAGGCTAATTAGACATAACCCAATCGAAATAACTTGATTTACTCCAAAACCCACGAAGCTGTCAAACTCCGACTTTCGGTACGCTTCTCGAAAAATTACAAAAGTTATATTTTCGAAATCCTTATTTCAATACGAGTCCATACATATAAAGTTTATCAAAATCGGACTCCGTTTATCCATTCAAATCAACCTTTTTACCATAACCCCGGCTTAGGGCAAAAATCCCCCATTAATACTTCCAATTTCAGTGAAATAAAGGAAGATTCTAAGATAAAAACACGTATTTAGACCATAAAACTTACCTCCAATGTTTACTCGGTGAAATCCCCTTCAATTCCCATCACTTTGCTCTCCAAGAACACAAAAATGGGGGTTTTGTGAAAATGGGTCGCGGATGAAATGTTCTGAACTTAACCTCTCTACCAGACCTCATTACTCTACGCGATTGCAGACTTTGGCACGCGATCGCGATGTATTGATTTTCGGTAGGTCTGATTTACTAGTACGCGATCGCGTGGGCTCAGCTGCGATCGCAATGACCAGCTTCACACTTCCACGTGATCGCGACGCATGCACCGCGATCGCACTGCCTCCAGACTCAAACTTACGTGATCGCATTAAAGGCCTCGCGATCGCGATGAACACCACTTCCACCTTACACGATCGCGCCCCTCTTTTCGCGATCGCGAAGAACAAAAATCCTTCAGCTCTCCGCTACACTATGCAATTGCATGGACAAGCATGCGATCGCGGAGAACAAATAACCTGCAATTTTATTACAGCATTTCAGCAGTTCATTTTGGCACAAAATGGTCCGTTTGCACCCCCGGATTCATCCCGAGGCCCCCGGGACCCCAACGAAAACTACCAACCTAATCCAAAAAACGATACAAACTTGTTCCAATCATAAAAACATGCCCTTAAACACAGAGATCATCGAATCAAAGCGAATTCAAGCGTAAGTTTCATCTAAAACTTCCGAAACCAACATCCTATCAAAAACCCGACCGAACGATGTCTGAATGACCTAAACATTTGTAGGCATATCCAAAATCACCTAGCGTAGCTACTGCAACTGTCAAAATTCCATTCCGACTCCTGGATCAAAATCTCACCTACCGTTCGAATTTCGCCAAAATTCAACCTTAGCCAATTCAAGCTTAAAACTATACCGGACCTCCAAATCAAATTTCGATCGCTCTCCTAAGCCACAAATGACCTCCCGAATCTGACCGAATCATCAGAATTTAGTTCTGAGCTCTCTAACTCACTAGTCAACATCTGGTTGACTTTTCCCAACTATTCCTTCTTCTAATAGACTATTTGTCTCATTTCCAACCAAACTCAATCGGGATTGACTCAAACTCCCCAAGCATACATATTGAAACATGAACAGCATATAACGGGGAAAATGGGGTGATAACTCACATGATGACGGGACGGGTCATCACAGTTAGTTTCAAGTGTTTGAATGTCTATAACATATGAACTGTCACACAAGAAAATATTGAAGTGTTCCTTTTAACTGGTCTTTATTCACTGTAAAGCACTTCTATACTAGTATAAATAGTACATGTGAGCAAGAAGATTTCTAGTCGTGCAATAGTAATGCATAGACATGAGTTCAAACCCAAAAAAGATGAGACATATATAAAACTCTACATATATTTTTAGCTTAGAGCCCAAGAAGAGGTGGTTCATATATTAAAATTTACAGATACCTCGCAAGCCCGAGATTTTTCATGACCCAAACCCTGGTCGTGATGGAGCCTAACACAATGCTAGGCAAGCCAGACCATGTTATCCATTAATCAAGCCAATTATTAATTTCAGGTGATAAAGTTAAAACTTAAATAGCACGTGTTCATACCAAAATGATAAACGTAATAGTAAAAGCATACAAAATACGGTCTCAACCAAATCGTGGTGTCATAAGTCTGAGCCTCTACAGAATAAACAACCTATACAAACAAGTCTAGGCAAAATGAAAGCAACAAAATGATAAGGAATGAGAAAACAGGTTCTGCGAACGTCGGCAGCTACCTCGTAGTCTCCGCAGAATAGATATGAATAAGCAGCTGCAACAGCTCAACTGCTCTCTGGCACCTGTGAATCTGCACAAAAAGTGCAGGGGAGTGGGGTGAGTATATTTCAACTCAGTGAGTAATAATAATAAACAATAACTGAAAATAAGAACTCCTGTACTATCACTAAACAGTTCTAAGGAAAACCCCCACGGGTAAGTCATCACTATAGTAAGTACTCCGATCTCCAGTCCACATCTATCTCAACAAGGACACACACTGACCAAATCCTCACTCGTACCACTACGGTGTACAGCCAACCCAATATATGTAACTATATGCATATGTCTATAATGTATAAGTATTTAAGTATGTATACGGATATGTGTAAGTATAATGATGCGGCGTGCAGCCCGCTCCAATACATATAATGCTGCGACACGCAGCCCGCTCCATTTAACGTCGACGGCGCTCACTGGGAGTGAATACAGACCTCAGAGGGGCTCCCTAGGCCCAAGTGTTGTGATACTGTGGCTCGCAGCCTGATCCACACATATATTACTGCGGCATGCAGTCCGATCCAATATATATATACATATATAACTATACTGCTACGGCGTGCAGCCCGATCCCATAATATACTCTAGCGCTCACTGAGAATGTGTGCAGACTCAGACTCCGAAGGGGCTCCTACAGCCCAAGCGCAATAATACTGCGCCGTGTAGTCCGATCCACATGTATATATTACTGTGGCGTGCATGTATATTACTGCATATATATATATGTATATATATATATATATATCCAATATATATACTACTGCGGCGTGCAGCCTGATCCAATATATATATATATATATATATATATATATATAATACCTCATAATGGGTCCTCGACCCTGTCCCAGTCAGTATAGAATTGGCCTTTCAGGCCCACTCAGCTAAATCAGGGAAATTCCACCCCAAGTAGTCTATCTCTCTCAGTACACATCTAGTGTTGGCCCAAGATAGGCCATCCATCTAATTTCACGGCTGAGTGTAAGTTTCCAACAGGATATAAGGGTCGCCTAGCTCTACAGGTCCCCTAAATACTCTACAGATCGGCACAAAGCCCCAAACAAGGCTACTAGCCCAATTACACAGTTCTAATCCTATTCTCAGTCACAATACACAATACACTATTAGTCGGAAAGGACCAAGTCCAATTCCCCAATCACAATGTCACCACGCCCGTCACATGGCGCGTGTCTCATCTCATCATAGCACTGTAAGGTGTTAGTATGGGGTTCCAAACCCTCAATACATTATTTACTATCACCACTCACCTCGATCCAGTAGAACTCTTAGTCCTCCTTGCGCTTGCCTCGCAATTCAACCGCCTCAAATGTCGAATCTGTTCAAAATCACAGGGAATACATCAATACATGCTAATTACACACAACCCATTCGAAATAACTCAAATTGCACCAAAACCCACAAAGTTGTCAAAACCCGACATTTGGTACGCTTCTCAAAAAATTATGAAAGTTACATATTTGGAATCCTCGTCTCAACACGAGTCTATGCATATAAAGTTTTCCAAAATCGGACTCTGTTTGCCCACTCAAATCGACATTTTACCAAAACCCTCGCTTAGGCTAAATTCCCCCATTAATTCATCCAATTTCAGTGAAATTGAGGAGGATTTCAAGATAAAAACACATAACTGAACCATAAAACTTACCTCTGATGATAACCCGATAAAATCCCAACATTTTCCCGTCACTTTCTCTCTCTAAGACTCAACAATGGTGTATTATGGAAGAATGCCCGCGTCTGAAATGTTCTGGACTTAAATTCACTGCCCAACCCTTTAACCCTTCGCGAACGCGACCCTACTCACGCGTTCGCGATGAACAAACGCAGCCGCCTCCGGATTTACTCTACACGATCGAGTCGCTTCCAGCCGCGTTCGCGATGACCAACAGCCCAGACCTACGCGAACGCGTGCACACCTTCGCGATCGCGATGCTCCTAGGCCTGACTCTACGCGTTCGCGTCCCTCTCCTCGCGAACACGATGAACAAAAATTCCCAAATCTCTGATACACTTCGCGAACGCGTGAACCCCTACGCGAACATGAAGAACAAACTTTTTCTGTAGATATTGCAGCAGATCAGCTACCGACTTAGGCAAAAAATGGTCCGTTTGGACCCCCGAATTCATCCCGAGGCCCCCGGGACCCCAACGAAAACCAACAACATACTCCATAACATGATAAAAACTTGTTCCAATCATAAAAACACGCCCTTAAATATGGAAAACATTGAATCCAAGCGAATTCAAGCCTAAGTCTTCATTCAAACTTTCGCAACCGAAATTCGATCAAAAACCCGACCAAACGACCTCCGAATGACCTGAAATTTTGCAGGCACATCCAAAATCATCTAATGGAGCTACTGCAACTGTCGGAATTCCATTCTGACTCTCGGATCAAAATCCTACCTACCAATCGGATATCGCCAAAATTCAACTTTAGCCAATTCAAGCCTAAAACTACACCGGACCTCCAAATTCACTTCTGCTCACTCTCCTAGCTCATAAATAACCTCCCAGAGCTGACCGAATCTTCAGAATTCAATTCTAAGCTCTCTAACTCACAAGTCAACATCCAGCTGACTTTTCTCAACTATTTCTTCTTCTAAGAGACTATTTGTCTCATTTCCAACCAAACTCAACCCGGATTGAGTCAGACTTACCCAACATGTATAGTGCAACATTAACAAGCATATAACGGGGATAACGAGGTGATAACTCACATGATGACGGCCCGAGTCATCACATTCTCCCCAACATAAGAAAACGCTCGTCCTCGAGCGGGTCAAGAAATATACCTGGAGACTCAAATAGGTGAGGATATCTGCTCCGCATCTCCTGCTCGACCTCCCAAGTAGCCTCCTCCACGGGCCGACCTCTCCACTGCACCTTGACTGAAGCAATCTCCTTGGACCTCAACTTTCGAACCTGTCTACCCAGAATAGATACTAGCTCCACATCATAAGATAGATCACCATCGAGTTGAATGTTACTGAAGTCTAATACATGAGACGGATCCCCGATGTACTTTCGGAGCATAGACACATGGAATACTGGATGTACACTGGACAAACTGGGTGGCAAGGCCAGCTCATGTGCCACCTCTCCAACCCTCCTGAGTATCTCAAAAGGACCAATGTACCTGGGACTCAGCTTCCCCTTCTTCCCGAACCTCATGACACCCTTCATGGGTGAAACCTTCAGCAATACTCTATCACTAACCATAAAAGACAACTCTCGAACCCTACAGTCTGCATAACTCTTCTAGCGAGACTGTGCTGTGCGAAACCTCTCCTGGATCAACTTCACTCTATCTAGAGCATCCTGAACTAACTCAGTCCCTATCAATCTATCCTCACCAGGCTCAAACCAACCCATGGGAGATCTACACCGCCTTCAATACGACGCCTCGTATGGGGCCATCTGAATACTCGATTGGTAACTGTTGTTGTAGGCAAACTCAGCAAGTGGCAAGAACGCATCCCACGAACCACCAAAGTCAATCACACATGCTCGCAATATATCCTCCAGGATCTGAATAGTGCGCTCAAATTATCCGTCTGTCTGACGGTGAACTGCGGTGCTCAACTCAACCCGCATACCCATCTCCCGCTGAAATACTCTCCAAAACTGAGAAGTGAACTGAGTGCCTCTGTTAGATATAATAGACACTGGGACCCCATGCAACCTGACAATCTCCCGAATAAAGATCGCTGCCAACCGCTCCGATGAGTAAGTAAGTACAAACTTGGATGAAATGTGCGGACTTGGTTAGCCGATCAACAATCACCCACAAAGAATCGAACTTCCTCGAAGTCCGAGGGAGCCCAGTAACATAATCCATGGTGATCCTCTCCCATTTCCACTCAGGAATAACCATACTCTAAAGAACACTACCCGGTCTCTAATGCTCATACTTGACTTGCTGGCAGTTGAGGCATTTGGCTACATGCCTAACAATATCCATCTTTATCCTTCTCCACCAGTACTGCTATCTCAAGTCTTGGTACATCTTCGCACCACCTGGGTGAATAGAGTATCACGAACTGTGCGCCTCCTCTAGTATCAACTCCTGCAAGCCATCTACATTTGGCATGCATATAAGGCCCTGCATCCTCATCACACCATCACTGTCGATAGTCACATCCCTAGCATCATTGTGCAGCACTTTATCCTTAAGGACAAGCAAATGTGGGTCATCATACTGTTGCTCCCTGATGCGATCATATAAGGAAGATCGAGAAACAACACAAGCCAATACTCGGCTCGGCTATGAAATATCCAACCTCACTAGCCAATTGGCTAGGGCCTGAACGTCATAAGAAAATGGCCTCTCCCTAACTGGGATGTAAGATAGGCTACCCATACTGACCGTCTTCCGAATCAAAGCATCGGCCACAACATTGACCTTCCTCGGATGATACAAGATAGTGATGTCATAATCCTTAAGCAACTCCAGCCATCTCCGCTGCCTCAAATTAAGGTCCTTCTGTCTGAATAAGTGCTGAAGACTGTGATGATCTGGGTAAACCTCACATGAGACACCATACAGGTAATGCCTCGAAATCTTCAGAGCGTAAACTATGGCTGCTAGCTCAAAATCATGTACGGGGTAGTTCTTTTCATGGGGCTTCAACCGGCGAGAAGCATAAGCAATGACCATACCCTCCTGCATCAATACACAACCAATACCAACCCCTGAGGCGTCACAATACACAGTATAAGGATCTGAAGTCGATGGCAGTATCAAGACTGGTGTTGTGGTCAATGCTGTCTTAAGCTTCTGAAAGCTCTCCTCACACTCCTCGAACCATATGAAAGGAACACCCTTCTAAGTCAATCTAGTCAAGGGAGAAGCAATAGAAGAGAATCCCTGAACGAATCGGTGATAATACCCTGCCAATCCCAAAAAGCTACGGATCTCAGTGACTGATGTCGGTCTGGGCCAACTCTGCACTGCCTCTACCTTCCTCAGATCTACCTGAATACCATCACGGGACACCACGTGTCCTAAGAATGCCACAGACTCAAGCAAAAACTCACACTTGGAGAACTTGGCATACAACTTCTCCTCTCTCAATCTCTGCAATACAATACTCAAATGTCTAGCATGCTCCTCCAGGCTACGAGAGTAGACTAGAATGTCATCAATGAACACGATCACAAATGAGTCCAAATAGGGCCTAAGCACACTGTTCATCAGATTCATGAATGATGCTGGGGCGTTGGTCAGCCCAAAAGACATCACAAGAAACTCATAGTGACCTTATCTGGTCCTGAATGCAGTCTTCATAATGTTGAACTCTCTAATCTTCAGTTGATGGTAGCCTGAACGAAGATGAATCTTCGAGAATACCCTAGCTCCCTGGAGCTGATCAAATATATCATCAATGCGAGGTAGAGGATATTTATTCTTCACTGTTACCTTGTTCAGATGCCTGTAGTCAATACACGTCTTCATAGAGCCATCCTTCTTCTTAACAAACAGGACCGGTGCACCCCACGCCGATACACTCGGCCGAATGAACCCCTTATCTAGAAGTTCCTGGAGCTGCTCCTTCAATTCCTTCAGCTCAGCTAGTGCCATCCGATATGGAGGAATAGAAATAGGTTGAGTGCATGGCACCAAATTGATCCCAAAATCAATATCCCTGTCCGGCGGCATGCCTGGCAGGTCTGAGGGAAACACATCAGGAAAGTCCCGCACAATGGGAACAAAATCAATACCGGGAGTCTGAGCTTCGACCTCCCGCACAAATGCCAAATAAGAAAGACATCCCTTCCCAACCATTCATTCGGACTTGAGGAAAGATGTTACCCTACTGGCTACATAATCAGTCGTGCCTCGCCACTCGATCCTCTGAATGCCCGGCATAGCCAAGGTGACTGTCTTAGCATGACAGTCCAGAATAGCATGACATGGAGATAACCAGTCCATGCCCAATATAACATCAAAATCAATCATGCTGAGAAGCAATAGGTCCACTCGGGTCTCCAGACCCCCAATAGTGACCAAACAGGACCGGTATACATGGTCCACAACAATAGTATCCCCTACCGGGGTAGATACATGCACTGGCAACTCAAGACACCCTCGGGTCGTGCCCAAATGAGGAGCAAAATATGTAGACACATAAGAATAAGTAGAACCAAGATCGAACAACACTGAGGTATCTCTGTGGCAGATTGAAATAATACCTGTAATGACAGCATCAGAAGCAACGGCCTCAGATCGGCCCTAAAGAGCATAGCATCTAGACTGTCCGCATGATCGGCCTCCCTCTCGAGGGCGACCCCTAGCTGACTGACCCTCACCCCTAGCTGGCGGGGAGGGGTGCTGAAGTAGAAGGACCAGATGACGAGGTCTGCCCCCTCTACTGATAAGACCTGGAAACAAGACGGGGACACTCTCTGCGGATGTTCCCAAACTCTCCCTACTCTATTAAAAGTTCAAAGAATTTTGATATTAATATTGATATAGTTGACTTTGGTCAACATTTTGGGTAAAGCAACCCAAACCCGTGGTGTGACGGTCTCGGGAGGTCCGTAGAAAAATATGGGACTTAGGCATGTGCCCGGAGTCAAAATCCGAGGTCCAGAACCCGAATAAAAGAATTATTTTGTTAAATTATTTTATGGAATTATTAAGAAAAAAATAGAAATGAAAATGAGTTAGAAAATGTAGGTGTCGGGCTTGTATTTTTGTTTTGATGCCCGGTATTGGTCTTAAATATGCGTTAAGTGCTTTCTATAAAATTTGGTCGAATCGGACGTCGTTTGACATGTTTCGGACCTAAATATCTAAAGTTAGAGGTTGATGAACTTTGAAATGAAAATCACGAGTTTTGGGGTTTGATTCTCTTGTTTTGATGTTATTTTGGTGATTTGATCACTCGACTAAGTTCGTAGGATGTATTTGAGTTACTGTGTGTGTCTAGTTGGGAGCCTTGAGGGCTCGGGAGTGATTCGAAGGTGGTTCGGGGTGGTTTTCCACTTAAAGCTTAGCAGATTTTCTGCAATTTTTGCTCAGGGAAATCCTTCTTCACGTTCGTAGCCTTAGGCATCGCGTTTGCGTACCTTCCCTGATTTCCTTCCCCGCGTTCACAATTGAGTCCACGCGTTCGCATAGCTTCAGGTTGCCCCTTCATCGCGTTCGCGTGATGCCAAACGCGTTTGCATAGACTAATTTTTGGGCACCCTATATTCTCCCCTTCACGTTCGCATGCCTTGTCCGTGAACGCGATGATTGCTAACCTCTATTCATCACGAACGGGACCCTACTGTCGCGAACGCGTAGGGTAATATCAACCAGCTATTTTAAGTCATAAAAACAGAACCCATTTCAGGATTTTTCCATTATTTCACACGAACTCATCCCTCAAATCATTCCATAGACGATTTTCAAGCTTCTCTTTCTCCATATCTCTTTGGGTACGTATTCTTAACTTCATCATCTCCTAATTTCTTCATCTAGTCACTAAATTTCTAGCCTTAAATCGTGAATTCAAGGAAGAAAATGGGGGTTTTGGATAGAACGAGTGCTTTGGGGATTTTGGGTGATTCAACCTCAGTTTGGGGTCAAATCTTAAAATAAATTACATATTTGAACTCGTGGTGGTTTTGGGAGATTGGGTTTTGGTCCGAGCCTCGTGTTTGGACCATGAGGGACCAGTGTCAGATTTTGGAAATTTTGAAAGAATGATGGGAATTTCATTTCTAGGCTATTGGATTATATGTTTGAGCTCTTATTGATAATATTGAACTAAATTGTGACGAGATATCATTGTTTCGGAGATGGACTCTAGAGGAAAGGCGGTGTTAGAGACTTGGTTGCTGTTTTTGGACTGAGGTAAATGTTTGTTCTAACTTTTGCTTGAGGGATTAGGATTAGGGTTTTATTTTCTACTTGTTAAATGTGGAGTACGGTGTATAGGCATGATGACGTTTATCTATGCACCGGAGTCTAGCATGACCATGAGTCTTATATGTGTTGGATTCGAATTTAATGATACATCTTTCTTACTTGGGTTGATAAGTATAATATAAAATGAATGGTTGAGGAAGGTTTGTGACTGGTTTGCCATTTGGAGCATTGGCTCGGACTATAAAATTGTTACTCGAGGAATAGGTGATTAAAAATGGAACACGTAGTGATTAGTCCCGTGCCGGGACATAAGTATTTATTGTATTCTCCTTCGCCGGGATGATTGATTGTTAATTGTATTTCCTTGTCGGGATTTCATGTAATTGTTGTTACTCCCCTCGCACTTGAGTTGCGGTCGTTGTTTGGGTAAGTTCTTGGTATTAAATGTTGAGGATCGAGTTGCACGTCGTAATGGTGTAGATGAATATTTAGGATCAGGTTGCACGTCGCAACGGTATTGATTGTTGAGGATTGGGTTGCACGCCGCAGCGGTGATATCTATTGAGGATCGGGTTGCACGCCTGTCACGACACTAGTTCACCAATCGTGAACCCGTCATGACGGCACCCATTCTTCGCGACTAGGTAATCCTAACGTGATGTGGAATGTACAACTCTTATGAACAAAAGTTATTATAACAGCGGAATAATGCAATGAAATGTAATAAGTGCCGCATGGCACATACACTTCGCCAAATACCAGAAGAAAACATACTACCAAGACCCGGAAACCCACAGGTAACACAGACTAAGAAAGAATACAATTGTGGCTCTATATATCCAGAATGTCTATACAAAGGAAATAAGGGAAATAACTGATATCACTAATGAGAATAGAAGGGGACTCTCCGGATCCGCGGACGTAGCAGATCATACCTCAAGTCTCCTCACAGTGCTCCTAAATCACCCGTAATGTGCCTGATCTGATGTACCTGGATCTGCACAACAAAAGTGTGCTGAAGAGTAGTATGAGTACATCACGGCAGTACTCAGTAAGTGCCAAGCCTAACCTCGATGGAGTAGTGACGAGGAAGGTCAGGGCCCTACCGAGAAATAATGACATAATGAAATATCGAGCAGTTCAAATAAGAATAAGACTGAAATAACAGTAAGAAAGTAAATACTGCAACGGTCTACAATTAAGCTAATAAAGAGTAACCAACACAACAAAAATACAAATCAACAAGTCCAGGACCTCCGGGAATTGAACCCGCACTCGCTCTCTATATTCATCAACTCAGGATCTCCAGGAATTGAACCCACAGTCCATACATTAGTTTCTCTAGGTCTTCGAGAATCGAACCCGCAACCCTTAGATCTCCGGGAATTAAACCCACAGTCCGTATCTCAATAGCTTAGGATCTCTGGGAATTGAACCCGAAGTCTGTATCTCAATAACTCTGAGTCTCCGGGAATTGAACCCGCAGCCCTTAGATCTCCGGGAATTGAACCCGCAGTCCACAAACACAAACAAAATCAATAAGAGGAAAAATACAGAGAAACATGAAATACATAGCTACAATTTGCACCAAAACCGGTATCAACAAGTTCTAAGAAATTCAATTAAGACAAGTAAGGCACTTAGACAGATAATCCTATCTAATCATGCTTTTCTAACTCACATCAGATAAATCTCACAATTGAATCAGAAAAATAACAAGGATATCCTGATTTGAACAATTCAAGTAAGGTGGTTTTTCAACAATCTGCGCAAGTACATGCCCGTCACCTCGCGTACTAGGTATTTAAATTAACACATAATGTCCTACAGGAGAAGGTTTCTCCACGCAAGGTTAGGCAAGTCACTTACCTCAATTCCGGTACAAAATCACTAAGAAACGCCTCTCTTGCCACGAGTATCCGACTCCGAGTGGCCTGAATCTAGTCAAACCGATTACACAATGTAAATAACATCGCAAGTAACTAACTACAATGATAAAATTACAGCTACAGCACGAAAGTTGGTGAAATGACCAAAATAACCCTGAATCCATCGGCTCGGAATTGAAATATTTTTATATTTCCAGAGCCCTCGTACTCTCACGAGTCTAACCATATACAAATCTCCCAAATCGGAGGTCAAATGCCCCTCAAAATCCAATAGTTTGATCTATGAACTTTCATCCAATTCCACATTAAAAGCTGAAATTAAAAGGTAAATTTAATAGGGGATTCGTGGAAATTGATCAAAACCGAGTGAGAAACACTTACCCAAATTACCCAGGTGAAAATCACTTCAAAAATCGCCAAGAACCGAGCTCTAGAAGTCAAAATGTGATAAAATGAAGAAACCCTCGAAATTGGGATTTAATCTTTCTGCTCGGGCAATTTCTTCATCACGATCGCGTGAGAAGTATGTAGTTTGAGAAGGCCCATAAAATGTTCATTGCGAACGCGATGTTAAGGATGCGTACGCGGAGAAGAAAGGACCATTTCATCGCAATCGCGTAGAGATGGATGCGATCACAATTAAGAATTTATCCAGGGTCCTGAGATTGGCTTACGCGAACACGAGACCAAGAATGCGATCGCGTAGTGAGGAGTTTTAAACCATTGCGATCGCGTAGGAATTCATTCGATCGCGAAGAAGCAATTGACAAGGCGTCGTGATCGCGGGAGTACCATCGCGATCGCGTAGAAGGGTAGTAGGGACAGCAGTTGCAGCAGTTCAACTGTGCTATTTAACACAAAATGGTCCGTTTGGACCCCCGGATTCGTCCTGAGGCCCCCGGGACCCCAACGAAAACCACTAAACTACTCCAAAACATGATATGAACTTGTTCCAATCATAAAACACAACCTTAAACACGGAAATCATCAAATAAAAGTGAATTCAAGCCTAAGTTTCATCTAAAACTTTCGAAACCAACATGCTATCAAAAACCCTACCAAACGATGTCCGAATGACCTAAACATTTGTAGACATATCCAAAATCACCTAACGAAGCTACTGCAACTGTCAGAATTCCGTCCCGAATCCCGGATCAAAATCTCACCTATCGATCGAATTTCCAAAAATTTCAAACTTCGGCATTTCAAGCCTAATTGAGCTAGAGACCTCCAAAATACATTCCGAACGCGCTCCCAACCCCGAAACCACCTAACAGAGCTAATGGAACCAACGGATTTCCATTCCGAGGTCATCTTAACACTGTTCCAGATATGGGCTATTTTTCAACTATAAAGCTCTCATTTAGGGACTAAGTATCCCAAAACATTCCAAATTCTAGAACCGAACTTCCCGACAAACTACAATAGCAGAAATGAACTTAGGGGAACAGTTAAATTGGGGATCAGAGCATAAATTTCAAAAATGACCGGTCGGGTCGTTACATCTTCCCACACTTAAAAGATTCATTCGTCCTCGAACGAGCATAGAAAACATACCTGGGGTGGTGAAGAGATGAGGGTACTGGCTGTGCATATCCTGCTTGGTCTCCCAAGTCGCCTCCTCAGCCGGCTGACCCCGCCACTAGACCTTTACTAAAGCGATGTTCTTTGACCTTAGCTTCCTGATTTGCCTATCCAGAATGGCCACTAGCTCCTCAACATAAGACAGATCCTCGTCTAGCTGAATAGAAGTGAAATCCAACACGTGCGACGGGTCACCATTGTATCTACGGAGCATAGAGACATGAAATACGGGATGGACTCCAACTATGCTAGGAGGTAAGGCCAGCTCATAAGCAACCTCCCCAACCCGCCTCAAAATCTCAAAAGGACCAATGAATCTCGGACTCAGCTTCCCCTTCTTCACAAACCTCATGACACCCTTCATGGGCGAGACCTAGAGTAGAACCCGCTCGCCAACTATATAAAAGCCACATCGCGGACCTTCTTGTCCGCATAACTCTTCTCTTTGGACTGGGCGGCACAGAGTTTATCCTGAATCACCTTGACTTTATCCATTGCATCCTGGACCATCTCAGTACATAGCAGCCTGGCCTTGCTCGGCTTGAACCAACCCGTGGGGGACCTGCACCTCCTACCATATAGAGCCTCATACGGTGCCATCTGAATGCTGGACTGATAGCTATTATCATAAGCAAACTCTGCCAGTCGCAAGAAATGATCCCATGAACCTCCAAAATCAATCACGCATACACGGAGCATATCCTCCAAAATCTGAATAGTGCGATCGGACTGGCCATCCGTCTAGGGTTGAAACGCTTTGCTCAGCTCCACCCGAGTGCCTAACTCCTGCAGCACGGCTCTCCAGAATGTGAAGTGAACTGAGTACCTCTGTCTGAAATGACGGAAACTGGAACACCATGCAGCCGGACTATCTTCCTGATGTAGATCTTCTCCAGCCGCTCCGATGAGTAAGTGGTGCACACCGGTATGAAATGGGTAGACTTGGTCAGCCGATCCACAATGACCCAAATGGAATCAAACTTCCTCACAGTCCGTGGAAGTCCAGATACAAAGTCCATGGTGATACACTCCCATTTCCACTCTGGGATCTCAATCTGCTGCATTAACCCACTCGGACGCTGATGCTCATACTTTACCTGCTGGCTGTTGAGGCACCTAGAAACATAGTCAACTATATCCTTCTTCATCCGCGTCCACTAGTAATGCTGCCTCAAGTCCTGATACATCTTCATGGCACCCAGATGGATGGAATACCGCGAGCTATGGGCCTCGGCTAGAATCAGCTCTCGAAGATCATCTACATTGGGCACACAAACACGCCTCTGCATCCTCATCACTCCATCATCCCCGATGGTAACATCTCGAGCATCACCATGTCGATCTCTATCCTGGAGGACAAGCAAATGAGTGTTGTCGTACTGACGCTCCCTGATGCGATCAAATAGAGAAGACTGAGAAACCACACAGGCCAGAACCCGGCTGGGCTCTGAAAGATCCAGTCTAACAAACTGCCTGGCTAAAGCCAGAACATCCATCGCCATTGGCCTCTCCGAAGCCGGTAGATATGCCAAACTCCCCAAATTCTCCACCCGACGACTCAAGGCATCGACAACTACATTGGCCTTGCCCGGATGATAGAGAATAGTAATATCATAGTCCTTCAACAGCAACAACCATCTTCTCTGACGCATGTTCAGGTCCTTCTGCTTAAGCAAGGGTTGTAGGCTCCGATGATCAGTGTAAATCTCACAAGGAACCCCATACAAATAATGACACCAAATCATCAAGGCGTGAACAATGGCAGCTAGCTCAAGATCATGGACAAGATAGTTCTTTTCATGTACTTTCAGTTGTCGGGACACGTTGCTAATCACCCTAATGTCCTGCATCAATACTACGCCGAGTCTAACTCGTGAGGCATCACAATATACCTTATAAGACACCGAACCGGAAGGCAACATCAAGATAGGGGCCAAAGTCAAAGCTGTCTTGAGCTTTTGAAAGCTCGCCTCACACTCATCTGTCCGCTGAAAAAGGGCACCCTTTTTAGGTCAACCTGGTCATAGGTGTTGTGATCGAAGAGAAACCCTCTACAAAACGACGGTAATAACCAGCCAGACCAAGGAAGCTACGAATCTCAGTAGCTGAGGAGGGTCTTGGCCAACTCTGCACGGCCTCCACCTTCCTAGGATCCACTCGAATACCCTCGCTCGACACCACATGGCCTAGAAATGCCACTGAACTCAGCCAAAATTCACATTTAGAGAACTTTGCATATAATTGCTTCTCCCTAAGAGTCTGAAGCACTATCCTCAGGTGCTGCTCGTGCTCTTCCCGACTCAGGGATTATACCAAAATATCATCAATGAAAACAATCACGAACGAGTCCAGATATGGCCTGAATACACTATGCATCAAATGCATAAAGGCTGCTGGGGCATTAGTCAGCCCAAAAGACATCACAAGGAACTCGCAGTGACCATACCAAGTCCTGAAGATAGTCTTCGGGATATCCGGCTCCCGAATCTTCAACTGATGATAACCAGAGCGCAAATCAATCTTGGAGAACACCTATGCACCCTGCAGTTGGTCAAATAAGTCATAAATACGTGGCAAAAGATACCAGTTCTTTACTGTGACTTTGTTCAACTGACGACAGTCAATACACCTACGCATAGAACCGTGTTTCTTCTTCACAAACGACACAGGAGCACCCCACGACGAAATATTGGGTCGAATGAAACCCTTACCCAACAACTCCTGTAACTGGTCCTTCAACTCAGGAGGAGCCATGTGGTACGGAGGAATAGAAATGGACTGAGTGCCCGGCAATAAGTCAATACCAAAATCAATATCTCTGTCGGGTGGCATGCCCGAGAGATCGGCTGGAAATATATCAGCGAAATCACGTACCATTGGAAAAGAATCAATAGAAGGAGTGTCAACACTGACATCCCTCACATAAGCTAGATAAGTTGCACACCCCTTCTCAACCATACACTAAGCTTTGAGAAAAGAATTAACACGGTTGGGGGTGTGATCTAGAGTACCACTCCACTCTATACGTCGAATGCCTGGCATAGCCAGCGTCACGGTCTTGGCATGACAATCAAGAATAGCATAATAGGGCAACAACCAGTCCATGCCCAGAATAATATCAGAATCAACCATACAGAGCAACAATAGATCAGCTCTAGTCTCAAAACCACAAATAGTGAACAAACACGACCGATACACACGGTCCACAACCAAAGAATCTCCCACCGGAGTAGAAACATAAATGGGGGCACTCAAAGAATCTTGAGGCACACCTAGATAAGAAGCAAAATAAGAGGACACATATGAAATAGAACCAGGATCAAATAGAACCGATGCCTCTCTATGACTAACCAAGATAATACATGTGATGACAGAATCGGAGGCAACAGGTGCAGTACGATCAGGAATAGCGTAAAACTTATCCTGAACCCACTCTCGAGGGTGGCCTCTGGCACCCTGATCCCCGCCCATGGCTGGCTAGGTAGGTGGGGTGGCAACTGGGGCAAGAACGATAGCCTGCTGACCCTGTGGACCACGCCGAGGCTGCGAAGTCTGAGGGGGCGCTCCTATCCTATGCCTAGGGCACTCCATGACCAGATGGAGAGTATCCTCACACTCAAAAAAAGCTCTGGGAGGACGCGGTGGCTGTGAGTGACCGGCCTCGGCCCCACTGGGCTGACCCTTGGAGGTACCCCGCGCAGGAGGTGCACTGGAAACTGGGGGAGCATAATAAGGCTCCTGAGGTGCTGGAAGAGCTGGAGTACTACCAGCTGCTGGCAATGCTGAATGAACTGGGAGACCGGAATAACCCCTGCCAAAACGACCGTCTACTGTAGTACGGGCACCAGAGAAATGGCCCAACTCATGAGACCTCTTGGCCTCCCTCTCTTCTTGCTCTCTAGGGAGTATACTCTCAATCTGCCTAGCAATACTCATCGCCTGCTGATACGGTACATCTGTCTCCAGCTCTCTAGCCATACTGGACCAGATCGATAGAACAAGGCCCTCAATAAACCTTCGTACTCTCTCCCGGACCGTGGATACTAAGGCCGGTGCATGCATGGCTAAACGGGTGAAACTAATAGCATACTCCGATACTGTCATGGAGCCCTGACGTAATCGCTCAAACTCCGATCGCCAAGAATCCCTAAGGCTCTAGGGAACAAACTCCCTCAAAAACATATCAGAAAATTGCATCCAGGTCAACGAGGCATACTCATCTAGACTATCCAACTCATACGTGCGCCACTAATCAAAAGCGGCCCCACGAAGCTGAAAAGCAGTGAAGGAAACCGCGCTAGTCTCCACTATCACCATAGTACAGAGGTTACGATGACACTCCTCCAGAAAGCCCAATGCATTATCTGCGGCTAAACCACTGAACACTGGAGGATCATATTTCTTGAACCTCTCTAATCAACGACGCTCGTCCTCAGAGGCAGCTGGCCCACCTTCGGGCTGTACTGGGGCGGTAGGAGGCATAGTAATAATCTTTAGAACCTGCCCCATGGTCACTCGTTTCTCAGGTGTAACGGCTGCGAGAGTCTGGGCCCCTCCCCTGGCCTAAGATGTACCTATAGTGAGAGGAAGCAACCCCGCCTGAGCTAAAGTAGTATACATTCTCATGAACTGGGCCAAGGTCTCTTGGAGTGCTAGAGTAGTAGCTGTTGAAGTTGGTGTACCAGGTGCCTGCGCTCCAACTTGATCCACCGGTGGTGCCTCAGCGGTAGCGCACGCGGGTGTTGTGGCTGCACCTCGGGCGTGTCCTTGACCTCTACCACGGCCCCGGCCTCTGGCAGTGGTAGCAGGGGGCGCGTGTTCCTGATCCTCACGAGTAGCATGTGTCCTCACCATCTGTGAGAGAATACAAAATAGAAGTTTAGATTTGGTGCCAAAATATCGCACGACAAGGAATCCAAAAGAAATGAACAGTTTCCTAAATAGTTACATAACCTCTCGTAGATAAATACAAACGTCTCTGTATCGATCAGCGAGACTTTGAATAACCGGCCTGTGTCCCGTGACTCCTATGAACCTAGAGCTCTGATACCAACTGGTCACGACCCTAGTTCACCAATCATGAACCTATCATGACGGCACCCATTCTTTGCGACTAGGTAAGCCTAACACGATGTGAATGTACAACTTTTATGAACAAAAGTTATTATAACAGTGGAATAATGTAATGAAATGTAATAAGTGTCGCATGGCACATACACTTCGCTAAATACCAGAAGAAAACATACTACCAAGACCCAGAAATCCACGGGTAACACATAATAAGAAAGAATACAACTGTGGCTCTATATATCCAGAATGTCTATACAACGAAAATAAGGGAAATAACTGATATCACTAAAGAGAATAGAAGGGGACTCTCCGGATACGCGGACGTAGCAGATCATACCTCAAGTCTCCTGAAAGTGCTCCTAAATCACCTGTAATGTGCCTGATCTGATGTACCTGGATCTGCACAACAAAAATGTGCGTAAGAGTAGTATGAGTACACCACGGCGGTACTCAATAAGTGCCAATCCTAACCTCGATGGAGTAGTGACGAGGAAGGTCAGGACCCTACCGAAAAATAATGACATAATGATAATAATAATATCCAGCAGTTCAAATAAGAATAAGATTGAAATAACACCAAGAAACTAAATACTGCAACCGTCTACAATTAAGCTAACAAAGAGTAACCAACACAACAAAGTTACAAATCAACAAGTCCAGGACCTCCGGGAATTCAACCCGCGGTCCCTCTCTAAATTCATCAACTCAGGATCTCCGGGAATTGAACCCACAGTCCATTTATCAGTATCTCTGGGTCTCCGAAAATTGAACCCGTAGCCCTCGGATCTGCGGGAATTGAACCCGCAGTCCGTATCTCAATATCTCAAGATCTCCGGGAATTGAACCCACAGTCCATATCGCAATAGCTCAGGATCTTCGGGAATTGAAACCACAGTCCGTATCTCAATAACTCTGGGTCTCCGGGAATCGAACCTGTAGCCCTTGGATCTCCGAGAATTGAACCCGCAGTCCACAAACACAAACACAATCAATAAGAGGAAAAACATAGAGAAACATGAAATACATAGCTACAATTTACACCAAAATCAATATAAACAAGTTCCAAGAAATTCAACTAAGAGAAGTAAGGCACTTAGACATATAATCCTATCTAATCATGCTTTTCTAACTCACTCCAGATAAATCTCACAATTGAATCAGACAAATAACAAGGATATCACGATTTGAACAGTTCAATTAAGGTAGTTTTTCAACAATCTGCGTAAGTACACGCCCGTCACCTCACGTACTAGGCATTTAAATCAACACATAATGTCCAACGGGAGAAGGTTTCTCCCACGCAAGGTTAGACAAGTCACTTACCTCAATTCTGGTACAAAACCGCTATGAAACAACTCTCTAGCCACGAGTATCCGACTCCGAGTGGCCCGAATCAAATCAAACAAATTACACATTGTAAATAACATCTCATGTAACTAATTACAATGATAAAATTACAACTACGGTGCGAAAATGGGTGAAATGACCAATATACCCCTACAGTCATCGGCTCGGAATTGAAATATTTTTACGTTTTCATAACCCTCATAGTCTCACGAGTCTAACCCTATTAAAATCTCCCAAATCGGAGGTCAAATGCTCCCTCAGAATCCAATAGTTTGGTCTATGAACTTTCATCCAATTCCACATTAAAAGCTAAAATTAAAAGGTAAATTTAAGAGGGGATTCTTGGAAATTGATCAAAACCAAGTGAGAAACACTTACCCAAATTACCCAGGTGAAAATCACTTCAAAAATCACCAAGAATCGAGCTCTAGAAGTCAAAATGTGATAAAATGAAGAAACCCTCGAAACTGGGATTTAATCTTTCTGCCCAGGCAATTTCTTCATCGCGATCACGTGAGAAGTATCGCGATCGTGTAGAGTAGTTTGAGAAGGCCCAGAAAATGTTCATCGCGAACGCGATGTTAAGGATGCGAACGCGGAGAGGAAAGGACCAGTTCATCGCGATCGCGTAGAGATGGATGCAATCGCGATTAAGAATTTATCCAAGGTCCTGAGATTGCCTTAAGCGAGCGCGTGACCAAGAATGCGGTCGCGTAGTGGGGAGTTTTAAACCATTGTGATCGCGTAGGACTTCATGTGATCATGAAGAAGCAATTGACAGGGCATCGCGATCGCGGGAGTACCATCGCGATCGCGTAGAAGGGTAGCAGGGACAGCAGTTGCCGCAGTTCAGCTGTGCTATTTAACACAAAATGGTCCGTTTGGACCCCCGGATTCATCCTGAGGCCCCCGGGACCCCAACGAAAACCACCAACCTACTCCAAAATACGATATGAACTTTTTCCAATCATAAAACACACCCTTAAACATGAAAATCATCAAATCAAAATAAATTCAAGCCTAAGTTTCATCTAAAACTTCCGAAACCTACATGTTATCAGAAACCCGACCAAACGATGTCCGAATGACCTAAAATTTTGCAGACATATCCAAAATCACCTAAAGAATCTACTTCAACTGCGGATCAAAATCTCACCTATCGATCGAATTTCCAAAAATTTCAAACTTCGGCATTTCAAGCCTAATTGAGCTAGAGACCTCCAAAAACATTCTCAATGCACTACCAACCCCAAAACCACCTAACAGAGCTAATGCAACCATCGGATTTCTGTTCCGATGTCGTCCTAATACTGTTCCGAATACGGGCTATTTTTCAACTATATAGCTCTCATTTAGGGACTAAGTGTCCCAAAACATTCCAAATTCTAGAACCGAACCTCCCAGCAAACTACAATAGCAGAAATGAACTTAGGGGAATAGTTAAATTGGGGATCAGAGCATAAATTTCAAAATTGACCGGTCGGGTCACTACAACGTCGCAATGATGTATGGACTGAGTGTATTATATTCATAGATAGAGGCTTCCTGTATTTTCCTTATCAGTTGTTATTATTCAGCTTCATTTATTTACCGATGATTTCTGTATTTTGACTGTCGTACCCCACAGTATGCTCCCCCCTTTAACTATTTAAATTAGTGTATTTCCTGTCATTGCACATATATCTGTACAGGTTATTGGTGGTAGGTCCTGTCTAGCCCCGTCACTACCTCGCCGGGATTAGGCCAGGCACTTACCAGCACATAGGGTCGGTTGTGCTGATGTTACACTCTGTGCATTTCTTTTGCACAGATCAGGATGCAGCTTTTGGATCGCAGCAGTATTGGATCGGGAGTTGACCTTCAGTGCATGGACTCTTGAGGTAGCCTTGCTGACGTCCACAGGCCCGGAGTCTCTGCTATCTTTATTCAGTTTTTTAACTCTTGTATTGAAACAGACTGCTATGATTTCTTTCAGACGATTGTATTTAGTAATCCTAGATGTTCGTGAGTTAGTGACACCAGATTTTGGGTAGAGTATATTTCAAACTTCCATATTTTGATTTTATTTTTATTAAACTTAAAGTCTTCCGCACTTATTTAATTATTTTCCATTTATTCATATTGTTGAGATTTATCGGAGAATATTTAAAATTTGGATGGCCTAGCTTCGTTAGTAGGCACCATCACGACTCCCGATGGTGGAAAATACGAGTCATGACATCCACCTTATGCTTTAAACTTTTCAAGAGTTAAACATTTCTAAATTAAAGTTTGACCATAAATTTGATTATATAGTTTTTACTCCTAATTAGTGGTGGGGTTACTCTAATGGTAAGCAACCTCCACTTCCAACAGAGAGGTTGTGAGTTCGAGTCTCCCCAAGAGCAAGGTGGGAAGTTTTTGGAGGGAAGGATGTCGAGGATCTATTTGGAACAACCTCTCTACCCCATGGTAGGGGTAAGGTCTGCGTACACATTACCTTCCCCAAATCTCACTGAGTGGGATTATACTGTCTTTTTGTTGTTGTATTCCTAATAAGTGGTGGGAAATATTTCAAACAGAGGGCGAATCTAGTGTAGCGGTGCTGATCGAGTTCAACTAAACCTAGTACTCTCAATGCGGAACGTAAATAACTTTTACAATATAACATGATTAATACTAAATATTTATGATTGAACAATTTAAATCCTGTTCTTAAATTGATGAAAATGACGTCTAGTGCATCTATAAGGATGATTTAGTATTACATTAGCCTTTTTCAAGAACTCAATATCACAAACAAATTCAAGATTTAAATTTTTATGGGTTCCGATCGTGATTCTGTCACATCTCATTTAATTTAATGTGTTTAAATTTTATTTTCTTTATATATTTAATATTTTTTGGGAAAAATTATAGAGTCAGTGTCACGACCCTGATTCCCCACCATCGGGATTGTGATAGCGCCTACTCGTGGTAGCTAGGCAAGCCAGTTTACTCACCATCTTTGCATTTACACAAACATCATGTCCTCAATTTAATAACAAGAATATTAACAATAACTTTAACTGCGGAAGTCTATTTCATAAAAACTAAATACAAGTGTGAGATACTCAACATAAATCCTCTACCCAAGATGTGGAGTCACAAACTCACGAACTACTAAGAATAACTACACATAATGGTCTGAAAGGAATAAATAATAAATGTCTATCTCGAAACAATGAGACTACAACAATAATGAAAACTATAAGAAGAGACGCCGGGCCTGCGAACGCCTACAAGCTACCTCAGTCTCGCAAGTATGCCAACCGTGCAAGTGAACTACTGTTGCTGATCAAAACCTGGACTTGTGCAAAAATACACAGAAGTGTAGTATCATCACAATCCGACCCCATGTGATGGTAAGTGCCCGGCCTATCCCGGCGAAGTAGTGACAAAGCTAGGACCAGACACTCACATAAACCTGTGCAATTCCATATACAAATATACCAACTTAAGTAGTAAAAAGGGGGAGGGACATGCAGGAGGATACACCACAATCAAGTATAGAATTTATCCGCAAAGAAGTATAACTGAACAACAAAACCAATATTTTTTACGTACAAACACAAAACACCAAGCTGTAATATGTAAGTGGTAGGCGTGCCATACGATCCCAATTTATAATATGTAAGTGGTCGGCATGCCACACGATCCCAGTTATAATATGTAAGTGGTCGGCGTGTCACACGATCCCAGTTTATAACAAGTAAGTGGTCGGCGTGCCACACGATCCCATTTTATAATATGATGCTAAGTCCCGACAAGGGATTAATAACAACAACAACAACAACAACAATACGGTCCCGGCAAGGGAACAATAATACAACTTTCACAATCCGGCAAGGGCTCAATAATATAACCATCCCAGCAAGGGATTAATCATAATTTAGCTTAGGAGAGTTCCACATTAGTTCATAACATGTACCAACAATGACTCACGATCATGCTAGACTTTGGTGTATAGACACTCGTCACCATGACTATACATCGCACTCGATCATTTAGCCAATAGCAAACTATTATACTCAAATCATATTCCCTCAAGTTAGGATAGAACAAACACTTACCTCAAAAACATGAAGTCCACTTAAACTTCAACTATCGCTTTACCTCGTAACTCAACCTCCAACTCGCTCGAATCTAATCACAATTGGTTCAATTACTTTAATAAATACTATATGAATTGGTTTGAATGCATAAAAATGGTTTTCCCAAAGTTTTACTCAAAAATTTCCAAAATGCCCCCAAGCCCACGTGGTCAAAACTCGGGGTACGGACCAAAATCCGGCTACCCATTCTCTCACGAGTTCAAATATATGATTGGTTTTGAAAGCGAACCTCAAATCGAGGTCCAACTCCCCAATTTATGAAAAACCTAGGTTCTACCCAAAAACATCAATTTCAACCATAAACCCCTTTGTTTTCATATGGAAAACATGTTTAATGATGTTAGGAATTAAAAGAGGTGAGTGAAAATCGACTCACAAGTGATTTAGAGTGATATTTCTCTTGAAAAATCTCGCCTATGGGGTTTTGGGTTTTGAAAGAATTGTGAAAAGAGGGTCTAAAATCGTTTAAGTATAAAATTGCACTGGTGCGGCTATGGGAATTGTGAACTTTTGTTCGCAATTTCGAACATGATAGTCCAGCCCTCAGACTTCGCAATTGCGAGGTCTTTATTACAATTGCGACCAGTGTTCAAATAGTCTAAACTTCGCATTTGCGAAGGGGTAGTTCGCATTTGCGAACTTAGGCTAATCATGGTTTTGTTCGCATTTGCGATGGGGGTGTTCGTATATGCGAACTTAGGCTAAATTGGGACTGCTCTCATTTGCGACCCCTGCCCAGGCTACCCAGCTTCGCATTTGCGAAGATATCAGCTGGGGAAAATAACACTGCGGTTTATTTCAAAAATTGCTCTCACGACCTATCCAATTTTTACCTGAGCCCTCGGGGCTCTAAATCAAATATGCACACAACCTCAAAAACTTACCACGAACTTGGTCGTAACTCAACCTCCAACTCGCTCGAATCTAATCACAATTGGTTCAATTACTTTAACAAACACTATAGGAATTGGTTTGAATGCATAAAAATGGTTTTCCCTAAGTTTTACTTAAAATTTCCCAAAATGCCTCCGGTCCCACATGGTTGAAACTCGAGGTTCGGACCAAAATCCTACTACCCATTCCCTCACAGTTCAAATATATGATTGGTTTTGAAATCAGACCTCAAATCGAGGTCCAACTCCCCAATTTATGAAAAACCCAGGTTATACCCAAAAATATCAATTTCAACCAAAAAAAACCTTTGATTTCATATAGAAAACATGTTTAATGATGTTAGGAATTGAAAAAGTTGAGTAAAAATCGACTTACAAGTGATTTGGAGTGATATTGCTCTTGAAAAATCACCTATGGGGTTTTGGGTTTTGAAAGAATGGTGAAAAGAGGGTCTAAAATCATTTAAGTATAAAATTGCATAGGTGCGGATATGGAAATTGCAAACTTTTGTTCGCAATTTCGAACATGACAGTCCAGCCCTCAGAATTCGCAATTGCGAGGTCTTTGTCGCATTTGCCACCAGCATTCAAATTGTCTAAACTTCGCATTTGTGAAGGGATTGTTCGCATTTGCGAACTTAGGCTAATCCTAGGTTTGTTCACATTTGCGATGGGGGTGTTCGCATATGCGAACTCAGGCTAAATTGGGACTGCTCGCATTTGCTATCCTTGTAATCGCATTTGCTATCCTTGCCCAGGCTACCCAGCTTCGCATTTGCGATTGATTCTTCGCATTTGCGAAGATATCACCTGGGGAAAAATACCAACTGCTGTTTATTTCAAAAATTACTCTCACGAACCTATCCAATTTTCACCCGATCCCTCGTGGCTCAAAACCAAACATGTGCACAACCTCAAAAACATACCACGAACTTGCTTTCATGATCAAATCACCAAAATAACATCGATTTCATATAATCAAGCCTCAAATTCATGATTTCATCTCTTAAACTTCATAAACTTTCAAACATGGAACACATAGTTCAAAACACGTCAAACGTCATTCAATTTTTGTCAAACTTTGCAGGAAGTGCTTAAACAATATATAAGACTTACAGTGGGCGTTGGAACCAAAATACGAGCCCAATACCATGGTCTTTCATACAATTTTTATTTTCATTTTTCTTAATAATTTCAGAAAAATAATTTAACAGACAAATTCATATCTCTAGCTCTAGGCCTCGAAATTTGACTCCTGGCACATGGCCGAGTCCCATATTTTTCTACAAACCTTCTGGGACCGTCCGAACTCGGGTCTGGGTCTGTTTACCAACAATGTTGACCGAAGTCAACTATATCAATATTAACATCAAAGTTCTTCAAATTTTTCTTAGAATTCATGTATTCTAACACAAAAATTTTCTGGCTACGCGCTCGGACTGCATACGTAAATCGAGGCAATATAAAATAAGGTTTTCAAGGCCTCAGAAGCACGGAACAGATGAGAAAAATAGGTGATGACTCTTTGGGTCGTCACATCCTCCACCTCTAAAACTACATTTCGTCCTCGAACGGACAAGAGAAGGAATTACCTGAGTCGGGGAACAAATGTGGGTAACGGCTCTGTATATCAGACTCAGACTCCTAGGTTGATGCCTCAGGAGGCTGACCTCTCCACTGAACACGCTCGGAAGGAAAACTCTTCGACCTCAACTATCGAACAGGTCGGTCTAGAATGGCTATCGTCTCCTCCTCCTAAGATAGATCCTTGTCCAACTGGACAGTACTGAAGTCCAACATGTGTGCCGGATCATCGTGATACCATCAAAGCATAGATACGTGAAAAACCATATGCACTGCTGATAAGCTAGGTGGCAATGCAAGTCTATAAGCGACCTCCCCCACTCGATCCAGAATCTCAAATGGACCAATATACCTAGGGCTGAGCTTGCCCTTCTTTCCAATTCTCATCACGCCATTCATAGGCGACACCCAGAGCAATACCCGCTCACCAACCATAAAATCCACATCTTGGACATGACGGTCTGCATAACTCTTCTATGTGGACTGAGCTAAATGCAACATCTCCTGGATAGTATTGAACTTATCTAAGGCCTCCTGAACTAGGTCCGTACCTAGCAAACCGAGCCTCTCTAGGCTCAAACCATCTGATTGGAGACCAACATCGCCTACCATACAACGCCTTATGTGGAGCCATCTGAATGCTAGACTGGTAGCTGTTGTTGTAGGCGAACTCTACTAATGGTAGAAACTGGTCCCACGAGCCCCCAAAATCAATGACGCACGCTCGGAGCATGTCCTCTAGAATTTGAATAGTTCTCTCGAACTGACCATCCATCTGAGCATGAAATGGTGTGCTCAACTGAACCTGGGTGTTCAATTCCTACTGGACCGCTCTCCAGAAGTGCGAGGTAAACTACGTACGCCGATATGACATAATAGACACCGGCACTCCATGAAGGCGAACGATCTCCCGAATGTAAATCTATGCTAACCTCTCAGATGAGTAGGAGACTGATACTGGAATGAAATGTGCTGACTTGGTCAGCCTATCAACGATGACCAAAATAGCATCGAATTTCCTCCGAGTCAACTGAACTCCAGTAATGAAGTCTATTGTAATCCGCTCCTATTTCGACTAGGGAATTTCAATTCTTTGGAACACACTACCATGCTACTAGTGCTCATATTTAACCCGCTGACAATTTAGTCACCGAGCGACATATGCAACAATGTTCTACTTCATCATACGCCACCAATAGTGCTGCCGCAACTCCTGACACATCTTCGTGGTGCCCGGGTGAATAGAATATCGATAATTGTGGGCCTCCTCTAAGATCAACTCTCGAATCTCATCAGCATAGGGCACACAAACTCTCCCCTGCAATCTCAATACTCCGTTATCATCCAAGGTTACCTTCGTAGCATCTCCTCACTGTACAATGTCCCTCAAGTCACACAAATTGGGATCATCGAACTGTCTCTCACGGATACGCTCCAATAGAGAAGAACGAGGGACGGTACAAGCCAACACCCTGCTAGGCTCAGAAATATCTAATCTCACGAATCGATTGGCTAAGGCCTGAACATCTTGGGCAAGCGGTCTCTGGATGACCAGAATATAAGCGAGACTACCCATGCTGGCAGACTTCCTACTCAATGCATCAGCCACCACATTAGCCTTACCTGGGTGATATAAGATAGTAACATCATAATCTTTCAGCAACTCTAACCATCTTCTCTGCCGCACATTTAACTACTTTTGCTTGAATAAGTGCTGAAGACTCTTGTGATCCATGTATACCTCATACCCCACGCCATATAGATAATGCCTCCAAATCTTTAAGGCATGAACAACCGCTGCCAACTCAAGGTCATGAACCGGATAATTCTTCTCATGGATTTTCAACTGTCTCGAAGCATATGCAATAACCTTGCCATCTGCATTAATACCACTCCAAGCCGAGTATGGGATGCATCACAATAGACTGTGTAAGGTCCTAAACCCATGGGTAAAATCAACACTAGTGCCGTAGTCAGAGCTGTCTTGAGCTTCTGAAAGCTCACCTCACACTCATCTGACCACTTGAACTGGGCATCCTTCTGGGTCAACCTGGTCATCGGGGCTGCAATAGAAGAGAACCCCTCAACGAACCGATGGTAATAAACGGCTAATCCCAAGAAACTATGAATCTAGTCACTAAAGCTAGTCGAGGCTAATTCTTGACCGCCTCAATCTTCTTTGGGTCCACCTGAATACCCTCTACTGATACGATATGACCCATAAATGAAACAGAACTCAACAAGAACTCGCACTTTGAAAATTTTGCATATAGCTGATTATCCTTCAGAGTCTGAAGAACCACTCTAAGGTACTGCTCGTGCTCTTCCTGGCTACGGGAGTATACTAGGATATCGTCTATAAAGACTATCACGAACAGATCTAGATAAGGCCTGAACACTCGGTTCATCAACTCTATAAATGCTACTGGGGCATTGGTCAACCCGAAAGACATGACTAAGAACTCATAGTGCCCATACCGAGTGCAAAAGGCTATCTTAGGAATATCTGCCGCTTTGATCTTCAGCTGATAGTAGCCAGACCTCAAGTCTATATTTGAGTATACCCTTGCTCCCTGGAGCTGGTCAAACAAATCATCAATCCTCGGTAGTAGATATTTATTCTTTATCATCACATTGTTTAACTGTCGGTAATCAATACACATCCGTATCGAACCATCCTTCTTCTTCACAAATAACACCGGTGCACCCCAAGGAGAAACACTAGGCCTGATAAAGCCATTCACTAGTAAGTCTTGTAACTCATCTTTTAACTCATTTAACTCCGGCGGGGCCATGCGATACGGTGGAATAGAAATAGGTTGAGTGCCCGGTGCCAGATCAATACAGAAATCAATATCCCTGTCAGGTGGCATACCTGACAGGTCTGAAGGGAAGACCTCGATAAAATCTCGTACAATAGGAACTGAGTCAATAGAAGGAACCTCCGCGCTGGAGTCACAAACATACGCCAAATAAGCTAGACACCCTTCTCGACCATGTGTCGAGCCTTAATATATGAAATAATATTGCGTGCGGAGTGGCCTGGGGTTCCTCTCCACTCTAGTAGGGGTGATTCTGGTAAGGCCAAGGTCACTATCTTGGCATGACAATCTAAGATATCATGATACGGGGACAACCAATCCATCCCCAATATAACATCGAAGTCCACCATGTTTAATAGTAATAAATCAACACGGGTCTCAAGACTCTCAAATATAACCACGCACGAACGATGCACCCAGTTGACTACTATAGAGTCACCCACTGGCATAGACACCTACACCAGAATGTCCAAGGAAGAGCTAGGCACGGCTAGGCATGGTTCAAAGTAGGAAGACACATATGAATATGTAGACCCAGGGTCAAATAGTAATGAATCATCTCTATCGCAAACCAGAATGGTACCTATAATCACAGCATCTGACACCTTTGCCTCTAGCCTAGCTGGTAAAGCATAAAATCAGGGATCAGCACCACCTCTATGAACTATGTCTCTGGGACGGTCATCCACCGGCTAACCTCTACCTCTGGCGGGATGGTCTTCACCTCTACGGTCTCGACCTCCACCTCTACGATCCCTACCCCCGCCCCTAGCTGGCTGGGTAGGCTATGGGTTAGCTGGGGCCTGAATCATAGGGTGAGGAACTTGTTGCTGAGATTTGCCCGATGCTCGAGGGAAAAACCTGGCAATTTGCCTCGGGTCGCCGCAAGTGAAGCAAGCCCTCGGCTGATGAGAATAACGGAGTGGTGGTGCACTGATAGGCTGCTAGTATAACATATACTGTTGGGGGCCATGATCACCTGAACCACCTAGTGAAGCCTAGAGAGCTGACTAAAAAGGCCTAGAAGACTCGCCCCTGTCATAAGAATCCCTGCCTCCAGATAAGGCACCACTAAATCTACCAGAATGACGAAGCCTCTTGTTTGAAGCATGACTACCTCCCCGGGCAAGGGCCATCTCAACTCTGCGCGCCGAATTAGCCGCCTCCTGAAAAGATATGTCACTACCAACTTCCATAGCCATCTGAAGTTGGATCGGCTGAATTAACCCATCAATGAACCTACGTACCCTCTCCCACTCTGAGGGGAGTATCACAACTGCATGACGTGCCAGATCCACAAACCTCGTCTCGTACTGAGCAACGGTCATAGAACCCTGCTGGAGGTGCTCAAACTGCCTCCGAAGTGCCTCCCGCTGAGTGACACGGAGAAACTTATCCAAAAATAACTCCGCAAATTGGACCCATGTTAAAGTTGGGGACCCTACTGGTCGAGTCAAACAGAAATCTCTCCACCAAGTCTTGGCAGATCCTGCAAGCCTGAAAGTGCAAAAATCAACCCCGTTGGATTCCACTATTCCCATAGTACTGAGAATCTCATGGCAGCTGAATAAGAAGTCCTGGGGATCCTCCGATGGAGCACCACTGAAAGTGGTGGTAAAAAGCTTGGAGAACCGATCAAGTCTCCATAGAGCATCAGAATTCATGGGTGCTCCATTATCAGCCTGAGTTGTAGTGCCTGCTGAGTGGCCACTGTAGGCTGAACTACTGGTGCCTGAGCCTGGGGAGCTACTGACTCTGGAGTACGGGCAACAGGAGTCTAAACCCCTCCTCCAGCCAGACAGGTGACTGGTGCAACTGGTAGCAAACCTTCTCTAGCGACACTGTCCATGAAACCCGCTATCCGGACCAGAGCCTCTTGAAGATCCAGGGTAAATAAAACCTCTCCTGGGACCTGAGCTGGGCCCACTGGAGCTGATGGGGCTAGAACCTCCTCACCATTTTCAACATGAGGCTCCACCTCTGGAACTGCTGCCTGGGGCTCAGGTCTGTCCCTACCACGGCCTCCGGCATGACCTCGGCCCCTACCCCTCGTGGGAGCTGCCTGAGGCTCGGACTGCTGATCAGCGGATGAAGAAGCGCGTGTTCTCGCCATCTGCGAAAGAAAATAGTAGAAATTCAATCTGTATTCGAGGAACAAATCGCACGACAAGAAGGAACATATAAGAGACTTTTCCTAACTCAATAGACTCTGGAGGACAAGTACAAACGTCTCCATACCTACCTCTCAGACTCTACTAAGCTTGTTCGTGAGTTGTGAAACCTATCTAACCTAATGCTCTGATACCAACTTGTCACAACCCGGATTTCCCACCATCGTGATCGTGATAGCGCCTATTCGTGGTAGCTAGGCAAACTAGTTTACTCACCATCTTTGCATTTGCACAAGCATCCTATCCTAAATTTAATAACAAGAATATTAACAATAACTTTAACTGTGGAAGTCTTTTTCATAAAAACTGAATATAAGTGTGAGATACTCAACATAAATCCTCTACCCAAGATGTGGAGTCACAAACTCACGAACTACTAAGAATAACTACACATAATGTTCTGAAAGGAATAAATAATAACCATCTGTCTCGAAACAATGAGACTACAGCAATAATGAAAACTATAAGAAGAGACGCAGGGCTTGCAGACGCCTGCAAGCTACCTCAGTCTCGCAAGTATGCCAATCCTGCTAGTGAACTACAACTGTTGTTGCTGCTAAAAACCTGGACCTGTGCAAAAGCGTACAGAAATATAGTATCAGCACAATCCGACCCCATGTGCTGGTAATTGCCCGGCCTATCCCGGCGAAGTCGTGACAAGGCTAGGACCAGACACTCACATAAACCTGTGCAATTCTATATACATATATACCAACTTAAGCAGTAAAAAGGGGAAGGGACATGCTGGGAGATACCCCACAGTCAAGTATAGAAATTATCCGCAAAGAAGTATAACTGAACAATAAAACCAAGAATTTTCACATACAAACACAAAACACCAAGCTGTAATATGTAAGTGGTCGGCGTGCCTCACGATCCCAATTTATAATATGTAAGTGGTCGGCATGCCACACGATCTTAGTTATAATATGTAAGTGGTCGGCGTGCCACTGGATCGCAGTTTATAACAAGTAAGTGGTCGACGTGCCACACGATCCCAGTTTATAATATGTAAGTGGTCGGCGTGCCACATGATCCCAGTTTATAATATGTAAATGGTCGGCATGCCACACGATCCCAGTTTATAATATGTAAGTGCTTGGCGTAACACACGATTCCAATATATATATATGTATATATATATATATATATATATATATATATATATATATATATATATATATATATATATATATATATATATATATATATATATATATATATATATATATATATATGTATGTATGTATGTATATATGTGGACGGCGTACTACATGATCCCCATTTATTTCAACACAATACATAACCAATCCCGGCAAGGGAGTAACCCATATGATACTAAGTCCCGGCAAGGGATCAATACGTTCCCGGCAAGGGAACAATAATACAACATCCACAACCCTGCAAGGGCTCAATAATATAATCATCCTGGCAATAGATTAATCATAATTTAGCTTAGGAGAATTCCACATTAGTTCACAACATGTACCAACAACGAATCACGGTCATGCTAGACTTTGGTGTATAGACACTTGTCACCATACCTAAACACTGCACTCAATCATTTAGCAAATGGCAAACTATTATACCTTAATCCTATTCCCTCAAGCTAGGATAGATCAAACACTTACCTCAAAGCCTTGAAGTCCACTTACCCTTCAAATAACGTTTTACCTCGTAACTCAACCTCCAACTCGCTCGAATCTAATCACAATTGGTTCAACTACTTTAATAAACACTATAGGAATTGGTTTGAATGCATAAAAATGGTTTTCCCTAAGTTTTACTTAAAATTTCCCTAAATGCCTCCGGTCCCACATGGTTGAAACTTGAGGTTCGGACCAAAATCCTACCACCCTTTCCCTCACAGTTCAAATATATGATTGGTTTTGAAATCAGACCTCAAATCGAGGTCCAACTCCCCAATTTATGAAAAACCCGGGTTCTACCCAAAAACATCAATTTCAACCAAAAAAACCTTTGATTTCATATAGAAAACATATTTAATGATGTTAGGAATTGAAAGAGTTGAGTGAAAATCGACTTACAAGTGATTTGGAGTGATATTGCTCTTAAAAAATCGCCTATGGGGTTTTAGGTTTTGAAAGAATGGTGAAAAGAGGGTCTAAAATCGTTTAAGTATAAAATTGCATAGGTGCGGATATGGAAATTGCGAACTTTTGTTCGCAATTTCGAACATGATAGTCCAGCCCTTAGAATTCGCAATTGAGAGGTCTTTGTCGCATTTGCAACAAGCATTCAAATAGTCTAAACTTCGCATTTGCGAAGGGATTGTTTGCATTTGCGAACTTAGGCTAATCCTGGTTTGTTCATATTTGCGATGGGGGTGATCGCATATGCGAACTCAGGCTAAATTGGGACTGCTGGCATTTGCTAGCCTTGTAATCGCATTTGCGATCCCTGCCCAGCTTCGCATTTGCGATTGATTCTTCGCATTTGCGAAGATATCGGCTGGGGAAAAATATCAGTTGTGGTTTATTTCAAAAATTGCTCTCACGAACCTATCCAATTTTCACCCGAGCCCTCGTGGCTCAAAACCAAACATGTGCACAACCTCAAAAACATACCACGAACTTTCTTGCGCGATCAAATCGCCAATATAACATCGATTTCATAGAATCAAGCCTCAAATTCATGATTTCTTTTCTTAAACTTCATAAACTTTCAAACTTGGAACTCATAGTTCAAAACACGTCAAACGACGTTCAATTTTTGTCAAACTTTGTAGGAAGTGCTTAAACAATATATAAAACGTATACCGGGCGTCGGAACCAAAATACGAGCTCGATACCATGGTCTTTTAATCAATTTTCATTTTTATTTTCCATAATAATTTCAGAAAAACAATTTAACATAAAAATTCATATCTCGGGCTCCAGGCCTCGGAATTCGACTCTGGGCACATGCCCGGGTCCCATATTTTTTTACGGACTTTTCTGGACCGTCTGAACTCTAGTCCGGGTCCGTTTACCAAATATATTGACCGAAGTCAACTATATCAGTATTAACATCAAAATTCTTCAAATTTTGCATAGAATTCACGTATTCTAACACAAAAATTTTCCGGCTACGCGCCCGGACTGCGGACGTTAATTGAGGTAATATAAAATAAGATTTTCAAAGCCTCGAAAGTACAGAACAGATAAGGAAAACAGGTGATGACCATTTGGGTTGTTATAGCCAATTACTATATACTGATAATAGGGTGCTCCGATTTCGAATTTCAACATTTTACGTCAGAATTTAGTTGTAGTAATATTAGGTTAACTTCTTTCTAAATTTTTCCCATGCTTGATTTTGATTTCTATCTTTTATATATGTGGAACGGATTTTGTTATTGGATGAGACTGATATATGGACATGAACTAAATTTGGATTTAAGTTATATACATAAATAATATCATTACATTATCATTGATTTTTAATCTGTGATTAAAAAAAATTACTACTATTTTTTATTAGATTACTAATTACGTAGTGTTTAGCAAGAGATTATCACAATACATGACCTGAAACAATAAAATAAAATGAATGTTAAATAAACGACATATAAAGTTTATCAACAGTGAATTAATAAAACAACTATTTGAACTTTACATACTTGTATTGGCGGCATATGAAGGAATTGATACTACGCAATTCAATCAAAATCAAGTGTACCGAAAATGCATTTCTTTTCCTACTAACCATTATAATACATCAAAACTCAGAATGATTTATAGAATACGAAGGGGGTCAAATGCCAGTCCAAACAAAATACAGTATGTTACACATATCAAATTGCATTTTTTTTTTGTCCTTAACCAGCAACCCTTGTAGCTAATGGTGTGCAGGTTGTTACTTTCGATGCTGCACAACATAATGCAGCTGTTACTTTTGATGTTGATGCACAAACAACTTAACTGGAAGCAGCAAGAGGGCAGAAACAAGTCTCAACTTCTTCGAATGAAGTTGGACTAAATAGGAACACAACTAAGAATGTTTGGACAGTGATAGAGAGATCTCCTACTAGGAAAAATACACCTCTAAGTGTGAAGATGCAACAATAAAAATCGAGTTTGACAGATGTTCGACGAAATACGACACAAACTGTTACTAGCCCAAATAAATTCGAAGTTTTAGCATATGAGGAGGATGATGGAATCAATTTATCTCCATTAAATGATACTAACATGAAGCAATAATTTGTACCATGTAATAGCAGTGGTAAAGATGACCGAGGCAGTTATATTTTGGCAAGGAAAGTTGGTGTCAAGACCAAATAACTAAAGTGATAACTGAAACAAGCCAAGGTCTTCATGGACTTGCTTCAAGATAACAAGGACTGGTATTATAGCTAGCATACACATTTCTCCACTATACTACATAAAACAAGTAAAGTACTTTAAAGCACCTGAAAGTAAGAAGGAACTCTACCTTTTTCTGAAGACATTTTTATAATTGCATTGCTAACTAGAGAACATGCCAGTCTAAAATTCAAGATACATCTGCCCGCGATAGCTCAAGCCTCAAGAGCCGCATGTTGTAGTAATTTTACTTCCCTGTTCAATCAAATAGTAGATGTAGTGAATAATATTACAAGATAACAGAGAGTTGAGCTACCTCTTTAAGACTTCAATTATGGAACAGTCAAGTATCTATATCAGAAACTAAACTATTCAAATTCAGAAACAAAAACAAGTTCTTCAACTAACACAACAAGATTTCATTACTTTTTATAATTGTTATGCATCACGTAACATGGGTATTCCTGAATAAAAATTGTAAATTAGGACTACTGCACGCTTCACTTAACTTTTCCAACAAATATGAATAATTTAAAAAATTTTAAAGACAAGATTACCTCCATGGTTGGAGTTAATTGTATAACTTACTGGATTAATGAGCGGGATGAAGTCTGTTGAAGGAGAAATGATAGTTTTAGCCCACCATTTTGATTAACATGATGACCATAATTGCCACCAAGGTCATTGCCGACTTTGAAGCTCTTTTCTTTACCATATGAATACTCATTACTACTCTATCAACTTCTGAAGGGGAAAAGAAAAAAAAAGTGGGAACTTTAAGTGAATATTGCATAGAGTTGATAGGTAATGTAAATTCATTGAAGGAGATATAGTCTTCTATATCAAATCTCAACATTGGTAATAACAGATAACATCAAGATGTTTTTTTAATTTTTGGCATGGGTTGTGCAGAATCTCTTAGCTCAAAGTAGATGATGAACATATACACGCATGCAGAAACACATGACAAAGAGGTTATGCAAGTGACTTGAATCAATTTATTTCAATCAAGTTGCAAGAAGTATTGGAAGCCTTCCCATGTCATTGGCCAAACTCGATGATGATTACTGAAAATGAGACTCGAAACCATGAGGCAACTTTGAGAACAGATTGATCTAAATGTCTCTCCGTGTTGTCAATACACCTATCAACAACAACAACAACGACCCAAGTAAAATCTTACTAGCAGGGTCTGGGGAGGGTAGTGTGTACGCAGACCTTATCCATACCCGAGGGGTAGATAGGCTATTTTGGGTAGGCCCTAGATTCAATAAGACAACAAAATTCATGGTATAAGACACCTTTAAAACAAAAGAATATATGTAGGTTGTGCAATAGAAAGTGGTTGTCATATAAACCACTTGATGCAGTTCCATATCAAGTAAAGAAGATAGTTTGAAATACACAGATCACTTGGCTTCGGCATGCATGATGGAAATCAACATAACTTGATCTTAGCAGAACCTAATAATCCTTTAACTTAGTCATTCTTATTCTATAAATTACATATGAAATGCATAAATAAGCATACTCTTAGACTCTTGGTCTTTATCCTTCCACAAGAAGACTCTAGATATCTTTCCACCCAACTTGTATCATGTAAAGTTTTAAAGATTAGATGCTGTAAAATTTAGCTACCCGACAAAATATTGTTTATGTAAACCTTTTATTTTCTGTGATTTCCTATGAGTTAGGATGTGGCAAAAAGCAAAATAGCTACTTTTCAATATGTAATAGCAGAAATAACATATTTCTTTTTTAAGAGAAATTAAACTCTTTGTAAATGACACAAGGTGCAACCTCCTCACTAATCAGTTTGCTATCTGTTACCCCCGACACATTTCTAGACTTTGGAAGACACCAGTAGTGATCTTGAAGTTAGCATAGCCAAAATAAATAGTGAATCTATGTTTCGCCCATTTTCTTATCCTTGAAAGGGGTTCTACATTTTGACGGAGTTAGGACATGTAAAATCTATCCTAAAACTCTTTCTGATCCTTTTTGGGGAGTGCGGGAGAACCTTCTACCTAAGTGAGATTGCATTTGAAGAGAACCCATAGAAGTACACATCTACAAATCAGACATTGAGATTCTTTGAACAAAGTGATACTGAGTAGGTCTTTTATCCAATTGAGAAATCAAGAAAGGAAATTGTAAATTCATCAACATCTTCATTTAAATATTAATACAAAATAAAAGTTAAATATTTTCCATAGATAAAGAAATTGGTTACTTACCTGAAAAATATTTTAATGGAGGGAAGAAGATTACCATTGTTCTTCTATGTTCAAGCCCTAGTGTTTAGCCAGCTAAGAGAGAGACGAGGGAGATGAAGAGAGGTAGAATGTAGAAGAGTGACCCTAAAAATTGAAATAGGGTTTCAAAGTAAAGAGGGAACGTGGGAAAAATTTGGGGGGAAGATGAAAAATTAATAAAATGTGGCTTCCCAGCATAACTTTTAGTGACCATTCATTTCAGTTGCCAGTAAAAGTGGATCTATCGCTGGCTATTACTAATTTGTCGCTAAATTTTGTGCTTAAAATATAAATTAGCGGCATTTAGTCTATTGCCGCTAAATTTTAGTTAGTAAAAGCAGTTTTTGTGGTAGTGTACCTTACGTAATATAATAAATAATCTAATAGGAATAGTGTTGTATGAGACTGCTATATGCTTTTGTGCTGGCATGTACAATTTCATGTAATAGCTAATTCGAGTTGCAGCGATTTCTCGAATCCTGTGAGAGTACAAAATAATTCGTATATCGAGCTTTCCCTTTACAGCTCGTTTGGATGGGTTGTTACGTATCGATTCATAATGTATCATATCGTGCGGTATCGTTTGATGAATACAATATTTAAATAGATTATATCGTTTGTCATCGTTTCATCATATCACGCACCAACAATATGAAGAATAAACTTATAATATTATTAAAAAATATTATTACACGAGGTAGAATTACTATATAAAAGAACTGAGGAATGGATAAAATAAGATTATTTATAAATAATGGAGGGCGAGATGAGTGAAAAAATGCGACCACACCAAATCAGTCGTTACATAAAGTAGTATATTTTATCATAGGTAACAATCATCCAAACAAGTTGTTGAATGTGACGACCCAAAGGGTCATCACCTGTTTTCTCATCTGTTTCGTGCTTCTGAGGCCTTGAAAATATTATTTTCTATCGCCTAGATTTGTTGTGTGCACAGTCCGGGTGCGTAGCCGGAAATTTTTTATGTTGAAATATATAAATTTGGTGAAAATTTTTAAGAAGCTTGATATTAATATGATTATGGTTGACTTTGGTCAACATTTTTGGTAAACCGACCTAGACCCAACATTGGACGATCCCGCAAGGTCTATAAAAAGATATGGGACTCGGGCATATGCCCGGAGCCGAAATCCGAGGTCTAGAACCTGAGTAAAATATTTTTTCTATTAAATTGTTTATCTGGAATTAATAATGAAATTGGAAATAAAAATTGATTAAAAGACTATAGTATCGGGCACGTATTTTAGTTCCGACGCACGGTACAAGTCTTACATATTGTCTAAGCGCTTTCTGTAAAGTTTGGTCGAAATCGAACGTTGTTTGATGTGTTTCGGACTACAAGTTCCAAGTTTGAAAGTTTATGAAGTTTAGAAGAAAAATCATGAGTTTTGAGGTTTGATTCTATGTAAATGATGTTATTATAGTGATTTGATCACGCGAGTAAGCCCGTAGGATATTTTTGAGGTTGTGTGCATGTTTGGTTTGGAGCCTCGAGGGCTCGGGTGAATTTTGGATAGGCCACAAGATGCATTATTGTATATTTGAAAAAACTAGTATTTTCCCATCTGGTATCTTCGCATTTGCGAAGAAACAATCGCAAATGCAAGCTTCGCAAATGGGAAGTCTCCATCGCAAATGCGAAAAAGGGAGACCTGGTTTGGGATTGCAAATGTGATCAATTAACTCACAAATGCAAAGGAGGTCTGAGCGCAAATGCGACCCTCCAGTCACAAAGTCTGCCCCTAGTTAGAGTGTTCGCAAATGCGAACTAAGGCTTCACAATTCCCAAGCCTGAGATGTTCGCATTTCCCTTAACCGAGGCCCAGAAAATTTTATACTTAGGCAAATTTTCACCACTTTATACCACTATTTCAAAATCATACCCCATAGGCGATTTTTCAAGAGCAAACTTCAACCCAAATCACTTGTAAGTCAATTTTTTCTCAATTCTTTCAACTTTTAACATCATTAAACATGTTTTCCACTTGAAATTAAGGATTTTCATTGGTGGAATTGGGATTTTTGGGTCGAACCTAGGTGAATAACGTGTGAACAGTAAATGATTATTCAATTCTTTGGAGCGTTTGCTCAGAATAGTAAAGTGAATTGTAAGATAAGAGAAGTAAGGAAGGAAACATGGTTGATTATTGCCTTGTCGGGACGTAAGTATTTATAGTATTCTCCCTGGGATGATTGAATTGTTAATTGTATTCCCTTGCCGGGATGTTTGTCAAATATTTGCATATTGTCATGTCCCTTAAATGTGATTGTTGTTTGGAAAATTATTCTGTTAAATAATATTGAGGAGCGAGTTGCGCGCCGCAATAATGATAAATGATAAATAATGTAGTTCGGGTTGCACGCCGCAATAGTGGTATTGTGGAGCGGGTTGCACGCCACAACAAAGGTAAATTGTGGAGCGGGTTGCACGCCGCAACAGTTGTTAATGTCGTGTGGTTATGTCTGAATATTGATTTCTTGTTTCATTGTGGATTAAAGTTTTTTTTGGTTGTTACTAGCGATTATTGTTATCTGTATTTCCCCATTCCATGCTTCTTCTCCGATGTTGTTAATTACTTGGTATTCGATTTCCGCTGTATATTTATAACTATACAGGTTTATGTGGTGTCCAGTCTAGCCTCGTCACTACTTCGTCGGGGTTAGGCTAGACACTTACCAGCACATGGGGTCGGTTGTGCTGATAATACACTTATGTGCCTTTTTGCACAGGTCCAGGTTTTGAGCAGCAGCATCAGCAGTAGTTTCGGGAGCATGATTTTATTACCATAAGACTAAGGTAGCCTTGCAGGCGTCCGCAGGCCTGGCATCTCTTCTTATGTTTTTTTCATTTTTACTGTTGCCTCATTTTTCGAGACAGACATGTGTTATATTTCTTTCAGACATTTGTATTTAGTTTATCCTTAGTGGTTCTTGAGTAGGTGACACCAAATCTTGGGGTAGAGGATATTGTTAAGTATTCCATAGTTATTCAAACTCATAAATTAGACTGTCGCAATTATTGTTGTTATTATTAGTGATGTTATAAATTGTCAGCATAATGGTTTTACTAATGAAAATGGTAGGTAAGTTGGCTTGCCTAGCTACCACGAGTAGGCGCCATCACGATTCCGATGGTGGGAAATCTGGGCCGTGACAAGTTGGTATCAGAGCATCAGGTTACATAGGTCTCAGAACTCACGAACAAACTTAGTATAGTTTGAGGGGTAGATACAAAGATGTCTGTACTTGTTCCCCAGAGTCTATTGAGTTAAGAAAAATCTTCATTTGTTCTTTTTTGTCATGCGAATTGGTTCCTCAAATGTTGATTGAATTTCTGCTCTGTTCTTTCGCAGATGGCGAGAATACACACTTCCTCATCTAATGATCAGTAGTCCGAGCCCCAAGCAACTGCTGCTAGAGGATGAGGACGTGGCTAGGCTAGGGGCCGAGGTAGGGGTAGAACCCAGCCACTAGCAGCAACACCAGTGGCAGATACTCAGGTTAACCTTAGCGAGGAGGTTCCAGCCCCAGCCCAGACAATTTCGGTGGGCCCAGCTCAGGTCCTAGAAGAGTTTATTTCTACCCCTGTTCTTCAGGATGCCTTGGTCCGGTTGGTTGGCATTATGGAGAGTGTCACTCGAGCAGGATTGCTTCCTACAGCACCAGCCACTCCCCAGGCTGGAGGAGGAGCCCAGACTCCTACTGCACGTACTCCGGGGTAGGTAGCTCCCCAGATTAAGGTTCCACTGGTTCAGACAGCTGCGGCAGTTTAGTCGGGGGTAGTTGCACAGACCGGTGATGGAGCGGCTATGTCCGTAGATGCTTTGTGGAGGTTGGGCAGATTCACCAAGCTCTTCACTGCTACATTCAGCGGAGCTTCTTCTGAGGACCCCCAGAATTTCTTATACACCTGCTACGAGGTTCTTCAGAACATGGGTATTGTGGAGTCCAACGGAGTTGATTTTGCATCTTTTCGTTTGTCTGGATCTACCAAGACTTGGTGGAGGGATTACTGTTCACTCAAACTAGCAGGTCGCCACCTTTGACTTGGGATCAGTTCTCAGAGTTGTTCTTAGAGAAGTTCCTTCCCGTTACTTAGAGGGATGCTTATCGAAGGCAGTTTGAGAGCTGGTCTATGACGTTCACACATTATGAGACCTGGTTTATCGATCTGGCTTGCCATGCCCTCGTCATACTCCCCACTTAGAGGGAAAGAGTGAGGAGCTTTATTGATGGGTTGATCAACTCTATACGTCTTCAGATGGCCAGAGAGGTGGGTAGTGATATTACTTTTCATGAGGCATCCAATGTGGCCCACAGGATCGAGAAGGTTTATCCAGAAGGGGGCAGTTATAGGGCAGACAAGAAGCCCCATCACTCAGGTCAATTTGGTGGTGCCTCATCTGAAGGCAGGGATTCTTATGATAAGGGTCAGTGTTCCAGGCTTTTCAGTCAGCCCTCCAGGATTCACAGGGTGGTTCAGGTGATCGTGGCTTTCGAGAACAGTATTCAGATCAGCAATCCAGCAGTGCACAGCCTCTTCACAATATTCGTGGAGGCCATTCAATCCGTCGGGGCCAGTCTCGTCATTCCGAGGGATGTTACGAGTGAGGAGAATACTGTCACATCAGAAGAGCTTGCACAAGATTGAGGGGTACACATTCACAGTAGTAGGGTCCTCACCCCATGATTCAAGCACCAATTGACCTAGAGCCTGCCCAGCCAACCAGGGGAGGGGTAGGGATCATAGAGGTGGAGGTCGAGACTGTAGAGGTGGAGTCCGTCACCCCAGAGGTAGAGGTCAGTCGATAGATGATCGTCCCAAAAACATGGTTCAGAAAGGTAGGGCTGAGCTCCGATTTTACGCTTTGCCAGATAGGCCAGAGGTGGAGGCATCAGATGCTGTCATTATAGGTACCATTCTAGTTTGCGATAGAGATGTTTCAGTACTATTTGACCCTGGGTCTACATATTCATATGTGTCTTCCTATTTTGCATCGTGCATGGCTATGTCTAGTTATGCCTTGACATTCCTGTCTATGTGTCTACGTCCGTAGGTAACTCCATAGTGGTCGACCGGGTGCATCGTTCCTGCGTGGTTGTGTTTGAGGGTCTTGAGACTCGTGTTGATTTATTACTGTTAGATATGGTGGATTTTGACAATATATTGGCGATGGATCGGTTGTCCCTATATCATGCTATCCTAGATTGTTATGCCAAGACCGTGACATTGGCTTTGCTAGAATTACCCCGGCTAGAGTGGAAAGGGATCACAAGTCACGCCACCTGCAATGTTATTTCATACATTAAGGCTCAACACATGGTCGAGAAGGGGTGTTTAGCTTATCTGGCGTATGTTCGCGACTCCAGCGCAGAGGTTCCTTCTATTGACTCTGTTCCTATTGTACGGGAGTTCCCTGAGGTTTTCCCTTCAGACTTACCAGGTACGACGCCCGACATCGATATTGATTTCTGTATTGATTTGGCTTCGGGCACGTAGCCCATTTCTATTCCGTCGTATCGCATGGCCCCACCAGAATTAAAGGAGTTAAAGGACCAGTTGTAGGACTTGCTAGAGAAGGGCTTTATCATGCCTAGTGTTTCTCCTTGGGGTGCGCCGGTGTTATTCATGAAGAAGAAGGATGGTTCGATGCGGATGTGTATTGATTACCGACAATTAAACAAAGTGATGATAAAGAAAAAGTATCCACTGTTAAGGACTGATGATTTGTTTGACCAGCTCTAGGGAGTAAGGGTTTTCTCAAAGATAGACTTGAGATCTAGCTACCATCAGCTGAAGATTGGAGCGTCTGATGTCCCTAAAACAACATTCCGCACTCGGTATGGGCACTACGAGTTTTAAGTCATGTCATTTGGGTTGACCAATACCCCAACAGCATTTATGGAGTTGATGAACCCAGTGTTCAGGCCTTATCTAGACTTGTTCGTGATAGTCTTCATAGATAATATTATAATGTATTTTCGCAGCCAGGAAGAGCACGAGTAGCACCTCAGAGTGGTTCTTTAGTCTCTGAAGGATAGTCAGCTATATGCTAAGTTTTCAAAGTGCGAGTTCTGGTTGATTTCGGTTGCATTTCTAGGTCATATTGTATCAGCAGAGGGTATTAAGGTGGACCAGAAGAAGAATGAGGTAGTCAAGAATTGTCCTCGACCAGCTTCAGTGACCGAGACCCGGAGTTTCTTGGGGTTAGTAGGTTACTATCGTCGGTTTGTAGAGGGGTTTCTTTTATTGCAACCCCGATGACCAGGTTGACCCAGAAGGGTACCCAGTTCAGGTGGTCAGATGAGTGTGAGGCGAGCTTTCAGAAGCTCAAGACAGCTTTGACTACGACACCGGTGTTGGTTTTACCTACGTGTTTAGGGCCTTACACAGTCTATTGTAATTCTTCTCGTACTGGGCTTGGAGCGGTATTGATGCGGGATGGCATAGTTATTGCCTATGCTTCGAGACAGTTGAAAATCCATGGGAAGAATTATTCAGTTCATGACCTAGAGTTGGCAGTGGTTGTTCATGCCTTGAAAATTTTGAGGCATTATCTATATGGTGTGGCATGTGAGGTATACACAAATCACAAAAGCCTTCAGTACTTGTTCAAACAGAAGGAGTTGAATGTGCGGCAGAGGAGATGGCTAGAGTTGTTGAAAGATTATGATGTTACTATCTTATCACCCAGGTAAGGCCAATGTGGTGGCCCATGCATTGAGTAGAAAGTTTACCAACATGGGTAGTCTTGCTTATATTCCTGTCAGCCAGAGACCGCTTTCTTTAGATGTTCAGGCCTTGGCAAACCGATTTGTGAGATAAGATATTTCTGATCCTAGCAGAGTGTTGGCTTGCACGGTTGCTCGTTCGTCTCTATTGGAGCATGTCCGTGAATGGCAGTTTGATAATCCCCATTTGCGTGTCCTGAGAGACACGGTGCAGCATGGAGGTGCCACGAAGGAAACCTTAGGTGATGACGGGGTGTTGATATTTCTGGGGAAAATTTGTATACACAATGTTGATGGGATTAGAGAGTTGATCTAAGTGGAGCTCCATAGTTCTCGGTATTCTATTCACCCGGGCGCCACGAAGATGTATCTAGACTTGCAGCAACATTATTGGTGGCGTAGGATGAAAAAGGACATTGTTGCGTATGTCGTTCGGTGTTTGAACTATTAGGAGGTCAAGTATGAGCATCAGAGACCCAGTGGCTTGTTTCAGAGGATTGAGATTCTCGAGTGGAAATGGGAGAAGATTACCATGGATTTCATTACTGAACTTCTGTTGACTCGAAAGAAGTTTGATGCTACTTGGGTCATTATTGATAGGCTGACCAAGTTAGCGCATTTCATTCCAGTAGCAGTCTCTTATTCATCCGAGAAGTTAGCTGAGATTTATATTTGGGTGATTGTTCGCCTTGATGGGGTGCCGGTATGCATTATCTCAGATCGAGGTATGGAGTTTACCTCGCGCTTTTGGAGAGCGGTTCAGCAAGAGTTAGGCACCTATGTTCAGTTGAGCATAACATTCCATCCTCAGATAGACAGTCAGTACGAACAGACTATTCAAATTTTTTGCTCTGACCTTATGTCATTGACTTTGGAGGCTCGTGGGACCAGTTCTTGCCATTAGTAGAGTTCACCTACAATAGTAGCTACCAGTCCAGCATTCAGATGGATCCATATGAGGCATTGTTTGGTAGGCGATATCGGTCTCTAGTCGGATGGTTTGAGCCGGGAGAGGCTCGGTTATTGGGTACAAACTTAGTTCAGGTGGCTTTAGATAAGGTCAAGACTATTCAGAAGAGGCTACGTTCAGCTCAGTCTAGATAGAAGAGTTATACGGACCGTAAGGTCCGAGATGTAGATTTTATGGTTGGTGAGCGGGTATTTCTCCGGGTGTCGCCTATAAAGCACGTGATGAGGTTCAGAAAGAAGGACAAGCTTAGCCCTAGGTACATTGGCCCATTTGAGATTCTTGATCGAGTGGGAGAGGTGGCTTATAGACTTGCATATCCACCTATCTTATCAGCGGTGCATCCATTTTTCCATGTGTCTATGCTTCGGAGGTATCACAGCGATCCTACGATTGTGTTAGACTTCAGCATTGTTCAGTTGGAAAAGAATTTATCTTACAAAGAGGAGCCAATAGTTACTCAAGACCGGCAGGTTCGTCAGCTGAGATCTAAGAGTTTTCCCTCGTATTCGTGTTCAGAGGAGAGGTCAGTCCCCTAAGGCCTCGACCTAGGAGTCCGAGTCTGATATGCGGAGCCGTTATCTATACTTGTTCCTCGACTCAGGTACTTCTTTCTTTTGTCCGTTCGAGGACGAAAGATTGTTTTAGAGGTGGAGGATATGACGACCCAAAGGATCATCACCTGTTTTCTCATCTGTTTCGTGCTTCCTAGTCTTTGAAAACCTTATTTTCTATTGCCTCGATTTGCGTGCTCTATCAGGGCGCGTAGCCGAAATTTTTTTATGTTGAAATATGTGAATTTTGTGAAAATTTTAAAGAAGCTTGATATTAATATGATTATAGTTGACTTTGGTCAATATTTTTGGTAAATGGACCCAGACCCGAGATTGGACGGTCGCTGAAGGTCTTGTCAAAATCGGACGTTGTTTGATGTGTTTTGGACTATAAGTTCCAAGTTTAAAAGTTTAGAAGAAAAATCATGAGTTTTAAGGCTTGATTCTATGTAAATGATGTTATTTTGGCGATTTGATTGCGCGAGTAAGCCCATAGGATATTTTTGAGGTTATGTGCATGTTTGGTTTGGAGTCACGAGGGCTCAGGTGAGTTTTGGATAGGCCACGAGTTGCATTTTTGCATGTTTTAAAAAGCTGGTATTTTCCCATCTGGTATCTTCACATTTGCGAAGAAACAATCGCAAATGCGATCTTCGCAAATGCGAAGTCTCCATCGCAAATGCGAAAAGGAGAGACCTGGTTTGGGATCGCAAATGCGATCAATTAAATCGCAAATGCGAATGAGGCATGATCACAAATACAACCCTCCAGTCACAAATGTGAAGTCTGCGCCCAGTTGAAGTGTTCGCAAATGCGAACTAAGGCTTCACAATTCCAAAACCTGAGATGTTCGCAAATGCGAACTTATGTTCGCATTTTCCACAACCGAGGCCTAGGAAATTTTATATTTAGGCGAATTTTCATCACTTTTCACCATTCTTTCAAAATCCAAACTCCATACGCAATTTTTCAAGAGTAAAATTCATCCCAAAATCACTTGTAAGTCGATTTTTACTTAATTCTTTCAACTTTTAACATCATTAAACATATTTTCCACTTGTAATCAATGATTTTCATGAGTGAAATTGGGGTTTTTGGGTAAAACCTAGGTTTCCTAGAAATTGTGGAGTTGGACCTCGATTTGAGGTCCGATTTCAAATTATATATTTGAACTAGTGGGGGAATGGATAATCGGATTTTGGTTCGAATCTCGAGTTTTGACCATGTAGGCCTGGGGAAATTTTGGGAATTTTTGAGTAAAACTTGGGAAAAATTATTTTTATGCATTCACATTGATTCATATAGAGTTTATTAAAGTAATTGTACAATTTGTGATTAGATTCGAGCGAATTGGAGGTGGAATCACGAGGTAAAGCAATAGTCGAGGATTAAGTGGATTCCTAGGCTTTGAGGTAAGTGTTTGGTCTAACCCTAGCTTGAGGGAATAGGAGGTAAGTGTTTGGTCTAACCCTAGCTTGAGGGAATAAGAGTTGTGTCTTGTTGCTAATTGCTATGTGATCGAGTATGATGTATAGGCATGGTGACAACTATCTATACATTGGAGTCTAGCATGACCATGAGTCTTTATAATGTAATTGTCATGACTTGGCTGTGAATTCCATATTTATTGGAGGATGTCTATATATTGTGAATAACGTGTGAACAGTAAATGATTTTTCAATTCTTTGGAGTGTTGGCTCAGAATAGTAAAGTGAATTATAAGATAAGAGAAGTAAGGAAGGAAATGTTGTTGATTACCCTTGTCGGGGCGTAAGTATTTATTGTATTCTCCCTTGCCGGGATGATTGAACTGTTAATTGTAATCCCTTGCCGGGATGTTTGTCAAATATTTGCTTATTGTCATGTCCCTTAATGTGAGTGTTGTTTGGAAAATTACTCTGTTAAATAATATTGAGGAGCAGGTTGCACGCCGCAACAGATGATACTGAGGAACGGGTTGCACGATCCAATAATGATAAATGATAAATAATATGGGTCGGGTTGCACGCCGCAACAGTGGTATTGTGGAGCGGGTTGCACGCTCCAACAAAGATAAATTGTGGAGCAGGTTGCACTCCGCAACAGTTGTTGATGTCATGTGATTATGTCTGAATATTGATTTCTTGTTTAACTGTGGATTTAAGTTGATTTTGGTTGTTACTCTTGATTATTGTTAATTGTATTTCCCCATAGGATGCTTGCCCTCCCATATTGTTAATTACTTGGTATTCGATTTCCGCTGTATATTTATCACTACACAGGTGTATGTGGTGTCCAGTCTAGCCTCGTCACTACTTCGCCGGGGTTAGGCTAGACACTTACCAACACATGGGATCGGTTGTACTGATACTACACTTCTGTGCATTTTTGCACAGGCCCAGGTTTTGAGCAGCAGCAACAGCAGCAGTAGTTTTGGGAGTAGGATTTTATTACCACGAGACTGAGGTAGCCTTGCAGGCGTCCGCAGGCTCGACGTCTCTTCTTATATTTTTTTCATTTTTACTGTTGCCTCATTGTTTCGAGACAGACATCTGTTATATTTCATTCAGACCTTTTATCCTTAGTGGTTCATGAGTATGTGACACTAAATCTTGGGGTAGAGGATATTGTTGATACTCCATATTTATTCAGACTTATAAATTAGACTTCTGCAATTATTGTTGTTATTATTATCGATACTTTAAATTGTGAGTAGAATGGTTTTACTAATGAAAATGGTAGGTAAGTTTGCTTGCCTAGCTACCACGAGTAGGCGCAGTCACGATCCGGATGGTGGGAAATCCGGGTCGTGACATTAAACGGGTGTGATTATTTTCATATTATTATTAGCTAAATATTTTTTTATTATTTGCTTTAAATTTTATGCATTTCAGAGTAATACGTCAACAAGTGAACCATGAATTTAGAATTTAACAATATAAACACATACACGACAAGCTAATACGATACGATACCATACAATATATTTCGTAACCAAGTCTTACACAAGATTAGCAAAAGCTCAAACAAAAATACAAAATGCAAACGCAATTCAACATAATTAAAATAAGTAATATTATTGTTAGCTTAACTCTATTCAGGATCTATTATGGTGTACAGAACACTAGAGAATCTAAACAAACAATATGTCCAAAGACATAATAAACATAACATAAATGCATCAATGATCGGCATGTGACGGCTGAGTCGAAGGTACATATCCCTAAGGGACCTTTCATCAGCCCTCTATATCTTAATCTCTGTTCATGGTCCATGAGCTGCAAACAAGTAAAGCACAAGGGAATTAGTCCTTTTTTTTTTTTTTGTGTGTTTTGGGTCTCGATGGAATTTGTGTCGGAAAGTATAACTTTCGAGGGTAAAGTGCTCTCTACTAAAACGATTTCATTTTTAGGGGTCAAACCTTAAACCATTGGTTAATGAGGAGGCCCACCACAATCTATAGTGTAGAAATGACATCAAGTAGCCATTTTAAAGGGCTCCTATTTAAAAATTAGCCAGAACGTTCTGAATTTCAGATGTCAGATCAATTCTTCAAGACCAAAATGCGCTGAATTGTCCTGAATTTAAGTTTTTTAGTTTAAACTTTCAGGATAATAATAATTAATAATTAATCTTTAAATAGCATCTCTGAAAATGACTACATATGGTGGCAACGAAACATGCCTTTCAAAACCTCGCAAATATCTTCTTTGTTTGCTAGGCTCAAAATTATTTAAATTTATTAATTTTTGCAAATTATTCATAGTATATCTCAATCATATACGATTACCATCACATCATACTGCGTTCTTTACGATTTGTGAGATTATTATCTATACCAGAATAGTAGCAAAGTTTTAGCATATATATATATATATATATATATATATATATATATATATATATATATATATATATATATATATATATATATATATATATATATATATAACGTGTATTATATTAATACAATACGAAGGGGTGAAAAAATTAACACGAAGAACAACGAAAAAATCGCATTAAAAGGTGAGAATAAATTTATGGTATCTGCCAAAAATCGTAGCTTGGATATTTTAAACTTGAGAATAAATTTAAGGTTTATTTTCTGGAAAACAGATCTGAATATTTAATTTCAACCCTTAAGTAGTTGGAGATTTTCAAAGGAGAATATTAATATATTCCTCGTGTCCCTATGTGATCCTATTTTCTTTTATTTTAAAAAGATTAATTAACACATATTTATATCTTTATTTTTTAATTCTAACCTCTGCAACTAATAAAATAGTACAAAAGAAATTGAGATAGGATGAAATAATAATTTTACCAGGCCCTGATTTTGATGGATGAGCGCCAATTGCAGTAACCTTACGTCGCACTGCAAATTGAAGGGACCAAGGATGATTTAAATTAGTATAATACAAAAAAATTAAACAGGTTATAATCAAAATTTAAATTCTTTTGCTCTATTAAGTTTATTTTATATCATCATAATTGACTGCACATATATATAATATAGTGATTTTATTTTGTATCTCATACGACTATACTAGTTTTGGGAATCTAGATTGACTACGTAGAGTACTTTCGAGAAGATTAAGACCTATCTTTTTTATTCTCCGATCTTGGTATTTTTTTTATTCAGGGAAGACTCCTATCTATATGTGCTTTCATTATGGATCGGTCGCTTTGTCACAATTAATTGCTCACCACACAACTAGATTAGGGAGGTTAGAAGAGGTGATCTGAATCGCTATCGATATGATGCATAGATGTTTTGTTTTTCTAACATTGAGGATCTTCCTGCAAGGAAGGAATTTCATGAGAAATGAACCTCTCTTTTCAAAAGAAAGCAACCCCCCAAAAAACATTCGAATAGAAAATTATTTAGCGAAAATGGTTTCCAGGCCTATGAAAACTCTTTTATCCGATTTGCAGCAACACATTACTTCTGTAAACTGTTCTAAAATCCACCGTCTAGCCTGTCAGCCTTTCCCAGAGGCGAAATTCTATTATCTGTTCTACCTCTTATGAGCCCTAAGAAGATTAAGCTCCCTTAGCTTACCGAGCCTACCTATTCAAGAGAATAGAGTCTTATTCAAGAGCCAATTTTATCAAATATTTATCAGAAATATTTATTAGATAACAGTTACAAGGGAGAAAACACTTTTTTTTTTTTTGCAGAGAATCGTTTTCTCACAATTAAAATTCCAAATCCAAAGTTCATAAAAGAACACTACAAAAACCAAATTATACAGACTAGTTAACTCTTGATAATAACAATAAATTGGACAAAACGTTAGGACCAAAAAGATATTATTACACATCAGTAAGGGATTACTTAAACCTGATAATTGCCGAGAGGATGTTGATGATGATAGACAAAGAATAAAGACAATAAAGGCTAATATGAAAAAAGAGAATGTTTTGTAATTCATGGCTTCAAAAGCTATGGGGAAGAGAAGAAGATCAAGTTGGAGAGAAAATGGATAAATTCTCTACAATATGACTATATGAGGGTGCTTAATCAATTAGGTAGCTTATTCACTAATCCTTTTTTGTAGTGAGTTTAACTAATATTCACTAACAATGTAATTATTTTTGCATTATCGGATCACCGATAGGAAAGTCTTGGTATAATCGGTAAAATTGTTGTCACGTGAACAGGAAGTCACGAATTCAAGTTGAGGAAACAACCTCTTGTAGAAATGCAAGGTAAAGCTATGTACAATAGACCATTGTGATCCGATCCTTCCACGAACATAGCAGGAGCTTAGTGTACTGGACAATCTTTTTTTTTTGTAAATCAGATTATCATTACTTATTATAGCAGACAACGTGTTTCATGTTCAAGAATACAAATTTTACTTTTTATATATAATAATATGTAAATATTTGGTGACCTGAAAGTATAAATTTTATTTTTACACTATTAGTATATGCTAAACTCTTTTTATAATATTCCTCAAGAACCATTAATGTTAGAAAATTGTCACTTTGTTTTCTTTGGGGTGCTTGACTTGGTGTCTTCTTGGACTAACTTTCGTAAATCAAAACACTACAGTTGGTCCACTCTAAGTCTTCTCAAGTTGATGACTACGAAATACCACACTTTCACATTTTTATTTTACACGAACTCGTCAAATAAATAAATATTGAGAAAATTATAGTCCATGTCACTTGACCTAATAGTCCAACAAAAAATGCCCACATTTAAAGTTCTTACTCTATATAGTCAATATTGTACATAAGTTGAAATAAACTTTTCAGCCTTTAGCCCACTATTAAAGACATACTTTTAGGGTTTTTATTATTTTCTTGTTTCTTCATTCCCTTCTCTCTCTCACCTCCTCTCACTTTTCTCTCTAACCCACATAAATCCCTCATCCTCTACCCAATCAAAGGCACCCACAATCAACATTCTACCCAAGAAAAAATAATTCGCGTGGAAGGAGTTTCTGTTGTTATTGTTGTTACTTCTTCATCATCTTAATTTTCTTAATCCTCTTATTAATTATTTTTGGTGTCATTCTATATCTCTTGTTTGATCCAAAACTCCCTATTATTTAAATTGTTATACAACGAAAATGTTGCAAAAGTAAGAGATGGATTAAAGAACAAAAGTTTGAAGGTTTCTGCTGATATTGGAACTGGTTTTCGAATTAGATTCAGTGGTTGAAAAGTCAAACAATTATGTATGTGGATATACAGAATTCATCCTCTGACCCAAATAGCTCTCAAATTTGATTTTGAAGGATTTGCACCAACAAACAACCACTAATTTTGGAGGACTTTGAAATTTGAAGTTCTGGAAATTTTGGAACATTTTGAAGTTTGAAGTTCTGGAAAATCATAACTATGTAGCAGGTTGTATCGACACTGTATAATAGTGTATAATAATATATATGGATATACAGATACCTCTTATACACTATTATACATGTTTATATAGTATTGTATAATTGTGTATAAATGTGTATATTTGTGTATAATGTTGTATAAATTTATATTATTTCAGTTTATAAGGATGTATATACATTTTTAGCGTGTAAGAGGTCTCTACAGAAATTTGACACTGTGACGACCCAAAAGGGGTCATCACCGTATTTCTCCCTTTTTCCATGCATCCGAGGTCTCGGAAACCTCACTCTCAGTTGCCTCAATGTGCGTGCACAGTCCGAGCATGAAGCCAGAAAGTTTTTGTGTTAAGATACATGAATTCTATAAAAGACTTGAAGAACTTTGATATTAATATTGATACAGTTAACTTTGGTCAATATTTTTGGTAAACGGACCCGGAGCGGTGATGTGACGATCCCGAGAGGTCCGTAAAAAAATATGGGACTCGAGCATGTGCTCGGAGTTGAAATCCGAGGTTCAGAACCCCGGTAAAAGAATTTTTCCGTTAAATTATTTTCTGAAATTATTAAGGAAAAATGGAAATGAAAATGAGTTAGAAAATATAGGTATCGGGCTCGTATTTTGGTTCTGATGCCTGGTACAGGTCTTAAATATTGGTTAAGCACTTCCTGTGAAATTTGGTCGAAATCGGACGTCGTTTGATGTGTTTCTGACCTAAATAGCTAAAGTTAGAGATTTTTGAACTTCGAAATAAAATCTTGAGTTTTGGGGGTTGATTATTTGTTTTTGATGTTGTGTTAGCGAATTGATCACTCGAGCAAGTTCGTATGATGTTGTTGAGTTAGTGTGTACATTTGGTTAGGAGCCCCGAGGGCTCGGGAGCGATTTCGGGAGTGGTTTGGGATGTTTCTTTAAAATCTGGTATTTTTAGTTGTTGCTGGTATCTGGTATGATGTTCTATGCGATAGCATAGGTCCTTCCGTGATCGCATAGTGTAAAATTCAGGAGCGCAAAATATGTTCTATTCGATCGCAGCTCTCCTTGTGCGATCGTATTGCCCAGCCTCCCATTCCTATACGATCGCATTGTCCCCCCTCGCGATCACATGGAGCATTTCCCTGGCCCAGTCGCATCTACTCTATGCGTTCGCATCATGCCTTCCGCGATCGCATTTCATTAGCTCCTTCCCCTATGCCATCGCGATGCCTTGTATGCGATCGCATAGGGCATTTTTGCCTAGTGATTTTTTCTTAAAAACAGAACACTTGCACGTGACTTCTCACAAAAATTCCATACGGGCTCATCTCTTCCACCCTCCATTGTCAAGTCCCAGGCTCCCATTCCTCCATAACTCTTTGGGTAAGTCTTCCTAACCTCATTTCTTCATTATTTAATCACCTAATCATAATTAATCCTAGCCCTAAGTCATGAATTCAAGGTAGAAAATGGGGATTTTGGGTAGAACTATGGCTTGTGGGATTTTGGGTGATTCAACCTCAAATTGAGGTTGGATTTTGAAACAAATCATATATTCTAACTCGTGGGGTCATGGGTGATTGGAATTTGGTTCGAGCCTCGAGTTTGGACCATGCGGGCCCGGTGTCGGATTTTTCTATTTTTGGAAGAATGGTGGGAATTTCATTTCTAGGCTATGGGATTATGTTATTGAGCCCTAATTGATATTATTGAATTAAAAACGACTAGATACCATTATTTCGGAGTCGGATTCTAGAGGAAAGGCGGTGCTAGAAGATTGATTGCTATCTTTGGACTGAGGTAAGTGTTTGATCTAATCTCGGCTTGAGGGAATATGATTAGAGTATTATTACTTGCTATTAGCTAAATGATCGAGTATGGTGTATAGGCGTGGTGACGAGTATCTATACACTGGCGTCTAGCATGACCGTGAGTCTTCTTTGTACATGTATTAGGTATATTTTGAGAACTATTCCTAGCAATTGGTGAATTCGACATGCTGAGTTAGTTGAGGAATTATTTATGAAAAGTGAAAATTATTTGGAGCTTCGGCTCAAATGGTAGTGATCCTATAAAGTCAAAATTGTAAAAATTGTAAAGAAATGCGGTTAAATCCCTTGCCGGGATGTGTAGGTTATGATTGTTGTCGCTCCCTTATCCGGTTGAGCGTTGTATGTTTTCTCCATTATTGAAATTTTTGGGCTGCTAGTGGTACCCTTATTGGGTAGATCATTATATTGTCGAGGTGTCCCTATAGGGGAACTCCTTGAGAGAGGTTACATGAATCATTCATGATATTTATTGGGATCGTGTGGAACGCTGTCTACCTATATTATATTTACTGGGATCGTGTGGCACGCCGTCCACCTATATTATATTTATTGGAATCGTGTGCCACGCCATCCACCTATATTATGATTATTGGGATTGTGTGGCACGCCGTCCATCTATATTATGATTATTGGGATCGTGTGGTAGGCCGTCCACTTATATTAGATGAAATGGGATCGTGTGGCACGCCGTCCACTTATATTATAATTATTGGGATCGTGTGGCACGCTGTCCACTTATGATACATACTATGGGATCGTGTGGCGCGCCGACCACTTATAAAAGTAAATAAAGAGAATTTGATTTGATGTTGTCACAGATGACCTGCTCTCATTGTTCATTATCTTCTGAGCATGTTCCCTTTTCAGTTCTATACCATCATATATGATCGTGTTGTTCTTTCTGTTGTCGTTGTATATATATATATATATATATATATATATATATATATATATATATATATATATATATATATATATGTATATGTATATATATCTGCATAGGTTGATTTTAGTAAGTCCCGTCTAGCCTCGACACTACTTCACCGGGGTTAGGCCAGGCACTTACCAGCACATGGGGTCGCTTGTGCTGATGCTACACTTCTGTGCTTTTTGTACAGATCACAGCGTTGGAGCAGCTTTCGGACAGAGGCAGCAGTAGGATATTTCTTAGAGTTGTCTTCAGTCCAGGGACTTCTGAGGTAGCCTAGCCGGCGTTCGCAGGCCAAAGTCCCTATCCCTTATTTTAGTTTATTTTTATTGTACCAAAACAGACTTATGCATTTTCTTTCATTAAGACTTGGTTGTAGTATTCTATAGTAGTCTGTCAGATAGTGACACCAGATTTTGAGATAGTGTTATGTTCATTATTTTTCCGCATTTGATTTGTTCTTTACTGTATTAAAGTTTTTCTGAAAAGTTTAATGAATCGAGTATATTATCTTGTTAAGGTTCAGTTGGCCTAGCTTCGATAGTAGGTGCCATCACGACTCCCTACGATGAGAAATCCGGGTCGTGACAAGTTGGTATCAGAGCTCTAGGTTGCATAGGTCTCGCTACTCAGGGACAAACTAGGTAGAGTCTGGGGGATCGGTACGGAGACGTTTGTATTTATCCCTCAAAGGCTACAGAGTTAGGAAAAATTTTCACTTTCGTTCTTTCTTGTCATGCGATTATGTTTCTCAAACACTGATTGTTTTTCTACTCTGTTCTTTCATAGATGGCGAGAACACGCGCATCATCTTCCACCGCGCGGCAGCCTGAGCCCACAGCTGCACCCGCGAGGGGTAGAGGCTGAGGTCATGCCAGAGTCCGAGGCCGGGGCAAAGCCCAGTCCCAGGTAGTCGTTCCAAAGGTGGAGCCTCATGTTGACTATGATGAGGAGATTCTAGCCCCAGCCGTACATGCGGGCCCAACTTAGGTCCAGGAGGGATCGTGATCACCCCAGAGTTTAAGGATGCTATAGTCAGACTAGCAGGTTTTATGGAGAGTGTTTCTAGAGCGGGGTTGTTACCAGCTGCACCAGCCACTTCTCAGGCTGGAAGAGGGGTTCAGACTCCTGTTACACATACCCCGGAGCAGGCAGCTCCTCAGGCCCATGCCCAGTGATTCAGCTAGCTGTGGCAGTTCGGCCAAGTATTCCAGCTCAGGTCGGTGATGGAACAGCCATGACTTCTGATGCTTTGTGGAGACTTGATCGGTTCTCCAAGCTATTCACTACCACCTTCAGCGAAGCTTCCTCCGAGGATCCCCAGGATTTCCTATTCAGTTGCCATGAGATTCTCAGCACCATGGGCATAGTGGAGACCAATGAGGTCGATTTTTGAACCTTCTGGCTTACAGGATCCGCCAAGACCTAGTGGAGGGATTTCTGTCACCAGCAGGGTCTCCGGCTTTGACAAGGGATCAGTTCGCGGAGTTATTCTTGGAGAAGTTTCTCCCCATCACTCAGCGGGAGGCACTTCGCAGGCAATTTGAGCGCCTTCAGCAGGGCACCATGACAGTTACTCAGTACGAGACCAGATTCATTGACTTCGCATGCCATGCAGTTGTGATACTCCCTACAGAGCAGGAAAGGGTCCGAAGATTCATTGATGGGTTGATTCAGCCGATTCGCCCACAGATGGCCATGGGAGTTGGTAGTGATATTTCCTTCTAGGAGGTGGCCAATGCGGCCCGCAAAATTGAGATGGCCCTCGCACGGGGAGGTAGTCAGATGTCAGACAAGAGCCCTCGTCATTCTAGTAGATTCAGCGGTACCTCATCTGGAGGTATGGATTCTTATGGTAGGGGTCAGGCACCGAGGCACTTTCAGTCAACCCTTCAGACTTCTCATGGTAGTTCGGGCAGTGGTGGCCCCCAACAGTATTAGTCAGATCAGCAGCCTATCAATGCACCCCTACTTCGCTATTCTCAGCAGCAGAGGACTTGTTACACTTGTGGTGACCCGAGGCATATTGCCAGGTTTTTCCCTCGAGCTTCGGGCAGTTCTCAGTAGCAGGGTCCTCACCCCATGATTCAGGAAGCAGGTGATTCACAGCTTGCCCAGCCAGCTAGAGGCAGGGGTAGAGATCCTAGAAGTGAAGGTAGGGACCGTAGAGGTAGAGCTCAGACCGATAGAGGCAGAGGTCAGCTAGTGGTTGATCTCCCTAGAGATGCAGTTCAAGGGGGTGGGTCCCAGCACCATTTTTATGCTTTTCCACCCAGGCCAGAGGTTGAGTCTTCCGATGTCGTTATTACATGTACTATTCTTGTTTGTGATAGGGGCGCTTTAATGCTATTAGACCCTAGGTCTACATTTTCATATGTGTCATGTTATTTTGCACCCTACCTGCCTATACTTAGCGATGCCTTGGGTATTCCTGTATATGTATCTACACTAGTGAGTGATCATATAATGGTTGATCGGGTCCATCGTTCCTGTATATTAGTGTTTGAGGTTCTTGAGACCCGTGTTGACCTATTGCTTCTAGACATGGTGGATTTTGATGTTATATTGGGGATGGATTGGCGGTCCCCGTATCATGCGATCTTGGATTGTCACGCGAAGACCGTGATTTTGACCTTACCAGATATGGCCCGATTGGAGTGGAGAGGGACTCCAGAACATGCCACCCACAGTGTCATTTCTTATGTTAAGGCTCGACGCATGGTCGAGAAGGAGTGTCTAGTTTATTTGGCTTATGTTCGCGACTCCAGCTCAGAGGTTCCTTCTATTGACTCAGTCCCTATTGTTCGGGAGTTACCAGAGGTTTTCCCTTCAGACCTACCGGATATGCCGCCCGATAGGGAAAATGATTTTTGCATTGATCTGGCCCCAAGCACGCAGCCCATTTCCATTCCTCTGTACTGTATGGCCCCGCTAGAGATGAAAGAGTTAAAAGATCTATTTCAAGATTTATTGGAGAAGGGTTTCATCAAGCTTAGTGTTTCTCCCTGGGGTGCGCCAGTTCTGTTTGTGAAGAAAAATGATGGTTTCATGCAATTGTGTATTGACTACCGATAGCTGAACAAGGTAACAATTAAGAACAAGTAGCCACTGTCGAGGATAGACGATTTGTTCGACCAGTTGCAGGGTGAAAAGGTGTTTTCCAAGATAGATTTGAGATCGGGTTATCACCAGCTGAGGATTAGGGCGTCTGATGTCCCTAAGACAGCATTTCGCACTCGGTATGGGCATTATGAGTTCTTGGTCGTGTCATTTGGGTTGACCAATGCTCCAGCAGCATTGATGGAGTTGATCAACCGAGTGTTCAGACCTTATTTGGACTTGTTTTTTATTGTCTTCATTGATGATATTCTTGTGTACTCCCGCAGTCAGGAGGAGCATAAGCAGCACCTCAGAGTGGTTCTTCAGACTCTGAAGGATAGCCAGTTGTATGCCAAGTTTTCATAGTGCGAGTTTTAGATGAGCTCAGTGATGTTTCTGGTGTAAGGCCCCGTAAAATTTTTGTGCATAAAACCTAGTAGCTGTGGTGTCATGGTCCGAATAATGTGTTAGGAATGCGTATAATTCTTCGCGGCGAGCTTGCGAGCCGCGGTTCGGACCCTTGGTAATGATTTAAGTTTCAAAAATGTAGAGAAATAATTTTTCCGAAAAAGTGTCAAATGTGCGGTCAAGAATGCGACCGCAAACCTCACATGCGGACCGCATTCTGACCGCAAATCGTTCCAGAGAGTTTCCCAAAAAAAATCTGTCAAAAATGCGGTCGATATGCGATCGCATGTCAATCTGCGGTGCACTTTTGCGACCGCAGAATCAACATGCGGTCCGCATAGTGACCGCATGTCTTAACAGAACCTGCGTAATTTTTTGAGCCATTCTGCGGTCACTATGCGGACCGCATGTTGATTCTGCGGTCGCATAGTGACCGCATATTTGACCCCGGCCCAGATTTTTGTAATATTTTGACCCGATCTCTTCTTTAATATAACACCTTTCTTCTTCATTTTGTCATATCATCTCACCAAAATTAGAGAGAGAAGAGAGGGTTTTTAGAGAGAGAAGTTCTTCATCTTCAAAGATTGTTCCAACTACTTAATTCCAAGGATTCTAGGGCAAGGATTCAACTTCCCCAATATTTTCAAGGTAAAAACCCTAACTATTTTCTTTGATTTTCAGTTTTAATTGGGTAAAGAAAGGTTTGCATATAATAGCTTTTGAAAATAGAATTTTTACACTCATGCATGATTATTAAACTTGATTTCTAGTAAAAAGAAGTGAGTAGAAGTAAGAGTCTTCAAGAACAAGGTTGGCAAGAGTAGGATATCTTGGGTAAGCATAAAGTAGGAGGAAAAACTCATCACCAGGTATGTATGGCTAATTTTGATTCTTGTAAAATCGCCCAAATGTGTGCGAATTGTTTTGGCATGTGTCAAATTGAGAAATTTTACGTAATCCTTTGATTTCCTTGTTGAGCATTTGATTGATGTTGAACTATGTGTGGTATGAAATATGAATTGAAAGATAAAAAGGTAATCGAGGTTGGTAAAGAATTGGGAACAACCATTGTGATGGCATATTTGGCTTATCGTGGAAAGACTTTGAAACACCTTAATTGTGGTAAATTGTTGAACATGATTATGTGGGCATTTTCGATTTTGGAAATATTGTAACATGGTTGTGATATTGAATTGAGAAGAAATTGAGAACATGAACCAATGTGTAAGTTGCTTATTTGAACTTGTTGAAATCGTGTGTAGTACCTTATCTGCTGTTTGAAATTGTTGTGTTTTCAACTGTAAGGCGGGGTCGTGTTGCGCGCCGCAACGTGGTGAAATAAGGTGTGGGTCGGGGTGATAAGGGTGGCCGAGGTAATAAGGGTGGTCAGGGGCAATAAGGATGGAAAGCGATCGAAATCGCTATTGAAAATTGATACAAAAATCAATAATGTGAAATTGTGAAAGGAGACAGCAGGAGAGTTTGCAACCTGTGGGGCACCTGATTGCCCCTTTGTTTGACTACTTGTACTTTACGTGATTGATTGGTTATTGTTAAATTGGTTGATTGTAGAAAGTGCTTTGTGTTGAGAATTATTTGAAATAAGGAAAATGTGGAAACATGGTTGGCCGGCTTAATTAATTGTTGATGTAATTTAATGGCTTGAGTTTACTTGGGACAAAGTTTGTCCATACATACCAGTACAATTCAAGTGTACTGACGTCCCTTTTGCCGGGGGCGCTACATTCGTGTCATGATTGTAGGTGGATCAGTAGCAGGCACTTCATCTCATCGGCAGTAGTATCCTTCTCCTTCCACTGCCCGTTTTGGTGAGCCCCTTTCTTCCTCGGGGCCTTGTGTGGTTCATGCCACTTCGGTTTAGATTTCATTTTGGTTTTGTAAGGTATAGCCGGAGCCTTGTTACCGGCAAGTATTGTATTTCCCTTTTTATATCCTAGAGGCTCTATAGACATGTAAACTGTGGGACTCCAGTCTTATGTATATATATGGTGCTATGTCGGGCGTTGTAAAAATTGGAATCTTGTTAATGAATCACTCGTATGGTTTTATTTGTTTAATGTGAAATCAATTATGGTAAGTAATATATTTGGTTAATGAGAAACAGTCAACACAGGGGTAACGCGTGGGAATGAAAGGCACCCAGGTCCGCTTGACTGGGGCAACCCGGTCGGGCGCCGGTCATGTTCCTCGATTGGGGCGTGACACGGTAGCTATTCTAGACCGGCTGGTTCGACAGTTGAGGTCGAAGAGTTTTCCTTCAGTACGTGTGCAGTGGAGAGGTCAGCCTCTTAAGGCTTCGACCTGGGCATCCGAGTTTGATATGCGGAGTCGTTACCCTCATCTATTTCCTGACATAGGTACTTCTTTTTCTTGTCCATTCGAGGATGAACGGTTGTTTTAGGGATGGAGAATGTGACGACCCAAAAGGGGTCATCAGTGTATTTTTCCCTTTTTTCGCGCTTCCGAGGTCTTGAAAACCTCACTCTCAATTCCTCGATATGCGTGCACGCGGGCACGAAGCCGGAAAGTTTTTGTGTTAAGATATATGAATTCTATGGAAAATTTGAAGAACTTTGATATTAATATTGATACAGTTGACTTGGGTTAATATTTTTGGTAAGCGGGCCCGGACCGGTGATGTGACGGTCTCGGGAGGTCCGTAGAAAAATATGGGACTCGGGCATGTGCCCAGAGTCGAAATCCGAGGTCCAGAACCCCGCTAAAAGAATTTTTCCGTTAAATTTTTTCTTAAATATAATAAGGAAAAATGGAAATGAAAATGAGTTAAAAAATATAGGTATCGGGCTTGTATTTTGGTTTCGACACCTGGTACAGGTCTTAAATATTGGTTAAGCACTTCCTGTAAAATTTGGTCGAAATCGGACGTCGTTTGATGAGTTTCGAACCTAAATAGCTAAAGTTAGAGATTTATGAACTTTGAAATGAAATCTTGAGTTTTGGGGGTTGATTCTTTGTTTTTGATGTTATGTTAGCGATTTGATCGCTCGAGCAAGTTCATATTGTGTTGTTGAGTTAGTGTGTGCATTTGGTTAGGAGCCCCGAGGGCTCGGGAGTGATTTCGGGGGTGGTTCGGGATGTTTTGCACTTGAAAATATGGTATTTTTAGCTGTTGCTAGTATCTGGTATGATGTTCTATGCGATCGCATAGGTCCTTCCGCGATCGTATAGTGTAAAATTCAGGATCCCAAAATATGTTCTATGCGATTGCAGCTCTCGTTGTGCGATCGCATTGCCCAGCCTTCAATACATATGCGATCGCATTCCCCCCCCCCCGCGATCGCATAGAGCATTTCCCTGGCTCAGTCGCATCTGCTCTATGCGTTCACTTCATGCTTTCCGTGATCACATTTAATTAGCTCCTTACCCTATGCGATCGCGATGCCTTTTATGCGATCGCATAGGGCATTTTTGCCCAGTGATTTTTTCTTAAAAACAGAACACTTTCACGGGACTTCTCACAAAAATTCCATACGGGCTCATCTCATCCACCCTCCATAGTCAAGTCCCAAGCTCCCATTCCTCCATAACTCTTTGGGTAGGTCTTCCTAACCTCATTTCTTCATTATTTAATCACCTAATCATAATTAATCATAGCCCTAAGTCATGAATTCAAGGTAGAAAATGGGGTTTTTGGGTAGAACTAGGGCTTGTGGGATTTTGGGTGATTCAACCTCAAATTGAGGTCGGATTTTGAAACCAATCATATATTCTAACTAGTGGAGTCATGGGTGATTGGAATTTGGTCCGAGCCTCGAGTTTGGATCATGTGGGCCCGATGTCGGATTTCTCTACTTTTGAAAGAATGATGGGAATTTCTTTTCTAGGCTTTGGGATTATGTTATTGAGCCCTAATTGATGTTATTGAATTAAAAATGACTAGATACTATTGTTTCGGAGTCGGATTCTAGAATAAAGGCGGTGCTAGAGGATTGATTGCTATCTTCGGACCGAGGTAAGTGTTTGATCTAATCTTGGCTTGAGGGAAAAAGATTAGAGTATTATTACTTGCTATTTGCTAAATGATTGAGTGCGGTGTATAGGCATGGTGACGAATATCTATACACTGACGTCTAACATGACCGTGAGTCTTCTTTGTACATGTATTAGGTATATTTTGAGAACTATTCCTAGCAATTGGTGAATTCGACATGATGAGTTAGTTGAGGAATTATTAATGAAAAGTGAAAATTCGTTGGAGCTTTGGCTCAAATGGCAGTGATTCTATGAAGTCAAAATAATAAGAATTGTAAAGAAATGTGGTTAAATCCCTTACCGGGACATGTAGGTTACGATTGTTGTATCTCCCTTATCTGGTTGAGCGCTGCATGTATTCTTCATTATTGAGATGTTCGGGAAGCTAGTGGTACCCTTATTGGGTATATAGTTATATTGCCGAGTTTTCCCTAAAGTGGAACTCCTTGAGAGAGGTTACATGAATCATTCATGATATTTGTTGGGATCATGTGGCAGGCCATCCAACTATATTATATTTATTGGGATTGTGTGGCATGCCGTCCACCTATTTTATATTTATTGGGGTTGTATGACACGCCATCCACCTATATTATGATTATTGGGATCGTGTGGCACACCGCCCACCTATATTATGATTATTGGGATCGTGTGGCACGTCGTCCACTTATATTAGATGAAATAGAATCGTGTGGCACGCCGTCCACTTATATTATAATTATTGGGATTGTGTGGCACGCCGTCCACTTATGATATATACTATGGGATCGTGTGGCGCACCGACCACTTATAAAAGTAAATAATGTGAATTTGGTTTGATGTGGTCACAGATGACCTACTCTTATTGTTCATTATCTTCTAAGCATGTTCCATTTTCAGTTGTATACCTTCATATATGATCATGTTGTTCTTTCTGTTGTCTCATATATATATATATATATATATATATATATATATATATATATATATATATATATATATATATATATATATATATATATATATATGTATGCACCGATTGATTTTAGTAAGTCCTGTCTAGCTCGTCATTACTTCGCCGGGATTAGGCTAGGCACTTACTAGCACATGGGGTCAGTTGTGCTGATGCTACACTTCTGTGCTTTTTGCACAGATCATAGCGTTGGAGCAGCTTTCGGACAGCAGCAACAGTAGGATATTTCTGGGAGTTGTCTTCAGTCTTGGGACTCCTGAGGTAGTCTAGCCGGTGTTCGCAGGCCAAAGCCCCTATCCCTTATTTCAGTTTGTTTTTATTGTACCAAAACAGACTTATGCTTTTTCTTTCATTAAGACTTGGTCGTGGTATTCTATAGTAGTCTGTGAGATAGTGATACCAGATTTTGG